>JAHRHZ010000013.1:5016863-5050146 GCA_024137785.1 Ginglymostoma cirratum
CTGCTCCTCTGATGCTGCTTGGCGTGCTGTGTTCATCCAGCTCTACACCTTGTTATCTCAGTTGAATATGCGTTATCCTTTCAGGTTTTCCTTGTATGAGAGGTAAAGGTTATCATAGCATTACAATCAAAAAACGTCGATAAGCTCTATGCAAAATCTATAATACCCAAATGAGCATTAGACTTAATATCATTAAGCCAATTTTAACAAGAGTACAATAGACACTGTGGAAGATCTAATCTAAAATTTACAAGCTGCAAGGTTGCAGTTATTTTGATCAACCAAGCCCCTATATTACAGCAGTTGATTGCAACTCATTGAATATAAAACACTTGAAGTCTGAGAAATAAATAAATAAGACTAATGTTTCCTTTCTTCCGACACTCTTACCTTCATGTCATGTAAACCTCTTTTGGATGCCCTTTGATGCGGGGATAATAGGAAAATTCAAGTATTGAACCTCATTTAATCATCTGAGGTGGTTTGTATGTTTTCAATGTGAAAATGAAATGAGGCCTTTGTTCAATCTTTCTGAATATTATAAATTATTTCTTTGGATTGGAATTCTGCATTTAAGCCATTCAGGAACATGTCCATAATGGCCAGTTGAGTAAACTTTCTGGGACCTAAATAATGTGAAATTACCAGAATAACTCTAATCAGAGAGCTATGAATTGCATTTGATATCAACTAGTCTATGTGTACCAGCTGCAATTGCGGATGATTGAAACAAGTTTATAGTAGCAAAATATCTGGTGATTTTCAGCAAGCATTTTAAATAAATTATTTCCTTGTGGAGTCAATGATCCTACTTTAAAGGCCTATCCCTTAAAATCTTCCATTTATAAGAATCCAGATTTTAGAAGAAATTTCTTTTGCAAATTCTATTAGTTTTCTAAGATCAAACTCTAATGATAACATTGCTCCTCATGTGTGTTTTATAACTCAGATAGAAAATGTTAGTCTAACATCATAAAGTGTTTTATAAACAATTCCTCAGTTTCAAACTGTTAGCTTTAACAATGCATGTGCATTTCGCAAAGCTAGTACAATAGAATGCTTTTTTCAGTGAAATCTTGATTGGCACAACGTTTCACCATTTCGGGGTTTTCACTCTGTCTGCTGAATAAGTATAGAACATATTTAACTGGAGGAGACAGAGAAGTAGAGGGCTACAGTAAATGTATCCCCACCCCACCATCCACCGACTAGATATTTTTGCATTCTGTTCACTGATTCAAAGGAGTGAGTCTGCAGCTCATTAGTAAATATTTCGCATTTTGCTTCTTCACATTGTGATCTGAATCCTAGTGGTGCAAATTGCTAAAGAAAATAAATGAGAGTATATTGAAAACTTCAGTTCCATTAGTATACAATTGTTAAATTATACTTGGAGGTGATCTTTAACTATTTCCTCTGTTACACGAAAAATTGGACCTATTTCTTCATTCATTCTTTGGTTACAGAAGCTGTCAGCAATGTTAACAACCCTGCTTGCCTTGATGTGGCGGATCATCTTGGATGGTTGAGTCCCCATTGTAGAGGTGCTCCGACGGTGCTATTGAGTTGCCAGGTCCCAGGTTCATAAAGACAATGATGGAGTGGTGATACATGTGGAAATCAGGATATTTTGACATTTAGAGCAATTGGGCTCCTGCAATTGTTTTTCTAGATGATGGAGATAGCAATGTTGTGAATATGAGATTCTAGCGTATTTGAAACCATAGTTAAGATATACAGTTTAAGCATCAAGCTCACAACCTGAAATGTGCTGACTTAGATGATACCAGCCAGAGGCAAGACAAATGGAATGCAATTGTCATTAGTGCCAGGACTGTGGAAGCAAATGTTAAAATAGACCACATTCCTGTTAATAATCAAAGAGCTCACCCCTCTTCTGAAAGGTTGCTAGTTTGGGCAGTGGGTGTGGCAGTTTTTGAGTTGCAAAACCTGTAATCTACAACCAAAGTCTGGGTCCATGTGTGAAAAGTTGTCACTCAACGACTGTCCTGGAGAATAACCAGTATCCATTTAAAGGAACAGAAAAATGTCAACACCTTTAGAGGTGGAGGAAACGAAATGAATATAAAGAACAGAGAAGTGAAAAAAAAACCCAGTATTACTAAGATTTATAACTGAAAGACATTTACATAGAAGTTTCCATAACTACAGGATATTCCAAAGCATTTCCAGCTAAATAAATGGAGGTATAATTATTGTAATAATGTAAGAAACAAAGAGGGAAAACAGCTACATTAGCCAATTTTCAGGACGGCACGGTGGCGCAGTGGTTAGCACTGCTGCCTCACAGCACAAGGGACCCCGGTTTGATTCCACCCTCGGGGAACTGTGTGTGTGGAGTTTGCATATTCTCCCCATTTCCTCCAGGTGCTCCGGTTTCTTCCCACAATCCAAAGATGTGCCGTCTAGGTGGATTGCCCATGCTAAATAGCCCATAGTGTGCAGGGATGCGTAGATCAGAGGGATGGGTCTGGGTGTGATGCTCTAAGTGTCGGTGTGGACTTGTTGGGCCAAAATGCCTGTTTCCACACAGTAGGAATTCTATGATTTTGGGATTAAATTAATCTACTGTGTGGTATTTACCCAGATGAACATTGCTGGCACCTTGTGGTATTTGCCATCTCTGCCAGTACATGGGACTGCGTAGGGGTTATATGAGTTATTTTGCTACCAATAGTCTTCCTTGGTATTTGCTTTGTCTTGAGCCTATCAAATGACTAATGATAGAGCATACATCACTGTTACATATCTACAGAAGAGACACTATTTTTGGGTACCAAGAACGTTTATTGCATTTAAGCAATAAGTACAACTACATTTGGTCAGGTATAATTATTCAGACCTTAGGAAGCTGATACTAATAGCTTTGAAAGTTAGCATAGAGTTATTGTCTCCATCCACTGACTGTAAGTGACTTCAGTATATTGGGTAGAGCCAATGCAATATGGCAATTAGCCCCTTTAGAATACCATGTTATACAATACAACTGATGTCTGATCCTTTTTTTTAGTGACACCAAGCAATAGGACCGACATTAGTATGGCTGAATTCAGATGCTGTTTCACTGAGTTCGGGTCTGAGATCAGGCTTGAGAATATTTGGAACAAAAACAAAGTTGCTGGAAAAGCTCAGCAGGTCTGGCAGCATCTGTGGAGGAGAAAACAGAGTTAACGTTTTGGGTCCGGTGACCCTTCCTCAGAAGTGATGGTGGCTGGGAAAACGTCAGTTTATATGCAGAAAATAGGGAGGTGAGTGGGGTAGGGAGTAAACGATAAGATAGAGCCCAAAGAGAGAGAAAGACAGTTGGACAGACAAAGGATTTGCTAACGATCAGGCTGGGAGGAGTGACAGCGAAATTAATATTGGTGGGCAAGAAGAGAGATTGGAACAGAAATCCTGTCATTGGGAGGAGCAGAACTTCTTCAAGGTGGGCATGCCTGGAAGAGATGTGGCAGTGAGTTAAATACTAAATAAAAACCAAAAGAACTGCGGATGCTGTAAATCAGAAACAAAAACAAAGTTGCTGGAAAAGCTCAGCAGGTCTGGCAGCATCTGTGGAGGAGAAAACAGAGTTAACGTTTCGGGTCCGGTGACCCTTCCTCAGAACTGATGGTGGCTGGGAAAACGTCAGTTTATATGCAGAAAATAGGGAGTGGATGGGGTCGGGAGTAAACAATAAGACAGAGCCCAAAGAGAGAGAAAGACAGTTGGACAGACAAAGGATTTGCTAACTGAGAATATTTGTCTTAGTTATAAACAAAACACTGAGGCCCATTCACAAAACACCTGGTGTTGCAGAGTCCAGTGATTGTAGGTTAAATGGATTAACCATGGGAAATGCAGGGTTATAGGGATAGGATGGGGTGCTGAGTCTGGTTGGGATGTTTTTTGGAAGGTCAGTGTAGAGTCGATGAGCCATATAACTGTCTTCCACACCGTAGGGATTATATGATTCTATAATTCTATGCAGCTTCTCACTGTAACAGTATTAAAATAACGATAATAGAGTTGAAGGATACAAATTTGTTCCTCTGGTTTCCAGTCGAAAATTTTCTGGAACTTACCATTTTCTTTAAGTACTAAATGGAAGGTTGGTTCTTAGGCGGAACTGAGCTCATTGATCTCACCCAAAGCAATGGTAAGGCAACAGTAATATAATTGGCCTTTGTGAGCCCCAGTGAGAGAGACAAACATTTGTGAACCGCTCTGATGGTCAACCAGGTTTAATGCCCCATCTGTGGTTAATTAGTGGATCTTTATTAACGTGACATGTGGATTAATCTCAGCACTCTTGGGGAAGTCAAAATTAGACAGCCTTTCCATATCTAATTGCTGTCCAGTGACTGTGACTTGGAGTGCGCATTAGGTTCGGGTTAACTGAGGGCAGGTTTGAACTTGGCTATAATACATGCTAACGTTGAATAACCTGTCACTCTTGAAGCTAGCTGACAGTACTAGAAAGCACTTAAAGCCTCACAGAGGCTTAAGCAGATACGTTAGATTGATCCTTCAGTGCAGCAAAGAGGGAATGCTGCAGTGTTAGGCATGCGATCTTTTGGTAGACATTAAACCAATGGATATCAAATAAGGCATTATTTGACTACAAATAGGTGAATTCCCTTGTC
Organism: Ginglymostoma cirratum; assembly: GCA_024137785.1. NCBI lineage: Eukaryota > Metazoa > Chordata > Chondrichthyes > Orectolobiformes > Ginglymostomatidae > Ginglymostoma > Ginglymostoma cirratum. Next base: position 5,021,510 of record JAHRHZ010000013.1, read on the forward strand.
CTGGCCAAAATTTATTCCTAATGCAACACCATCAAAAATGTCTTGTTTGGCACGTTCCTCTTCTTGCTGGGATCTCATCATTCGTAAATTGCCTGCTGTATTTCCCTAAATTTTAATAATAACTAAAATACAAAATTAATGCTTTGACTGTGAAACACTTAAAACAGCAAGAAAGATATTATACAAATGCAGGCTCTTTTCTCTCTGGTTTATAGAGAACACTGGGAAATAAATCATATTTCTAATGATTTGATTGTAAATAATTCATGGGTGTCAGATTGTAAACATTGCATGTTCGACATGGAACTAAACTCTAGGTACTAAATTTGTCTAAACTGACTTTAGCTTTAACAATTAGCTTTATTACAAATGTTAACAATCTAAAAATATGTTAAAATATCTATTTTTGCCACGTAATGCAAAATTCACATATCCTCAGATCACAAGATGACAGCAGAGCAGAAAGCTTCAGCCGGAGCTCGTCTGCACCAATGTTTCTTTCTCGTTTCTTTCTCTATTTGTTTATTCTCTTCTTTCTGTCTTGGTGTTTCTTCCCAACCTCAGTGTGGACCCAGCAAGGTACCCTTGGCGGTGTCTCAGCCTGGTCTCTCAGCAGCTCATGGCGGTGTCTTAGTCGAGTCTCTCGGTGGTTCGCGGTGGTGTATTGGCAGCTCGTGGCAGTGTCTCAATTTGTTCTTTTGGTGTTCAAGTGTGTCCTGCATGGGCACGTTCCGGAGGCACAAGGGGAAGATTGGGGAGGTGGCAATTTCAGCAGCAGTGATGACATTGCGTCCCAATACGGGAAGAGTGAGCAGTGAAAGAGGATCCCCTGATATCTGCGGCAGCGGCATTCAGAACAGGCAGCTGAGGTCTGTCAGAGAGTGAGATAAGTAGAGGACTCATCAAAGACAGCTGAATTTTTAAATTAATTCCTTTATTTTTCTAGTTTAAATTTGGAAGGACTTTAGGGTTAACTATTACCTTATTTCTTTATTTTTCCACTTATTCTATTAAAGTAATGCTTAACTTTTTAACTCTGTTCTGTTACAACTGTGCACCAAAGTGTTTTTGTACCTATGATGGTGCTGTGTGTGACAACATTGTACACTTTTCACTGTACTCCCGTATTTGAGTATATGATAATAAAATCTAAGTCTAATGGTTAATCAGAGTTTTAAAAATGACATTCTGTAAATTGGTAAAATTTGGTCTATGTTGTGATATTTGTGTTGATGTGGATTAGAAGAATACTGGTGTTGAATTCTTCGTGACATAAACTCATTAGCAGAAGTTATGTAATCTAGACTAAGCAAGTGTTTGTGTCAGGACACAAATTTCAGATCTCCCCAAACATTTACTTCGTTATTCCCTCTTCTGTTTTCCGTTCCTCTCTCTGCTACATTTCCTTGAGACTTTATCTTGATTCATTCAATCACACTGTGCACATTATGATCACTGACAAGAGGACCAGGCACATACGTTCCATAAGTCAATCTCTTCCAAGCAAAACATCCAAGTGCTGTTTCCCTAATGATAACATCTTCTGATCTCATTATTGATTAGACACTCTCTGTGCTTTTTGTTTCCTGAAACTTTGATATGGGACAGCAGAGGTGACAACGGATAGGCATTTGGGCCTGGAAATTAAATGGCTGCCTATTAGATCAGCAAGTAAGGTGAGTCTGAAGTGTTTGGCAGCACTGTTTGAAGCATACACGCCTTAATCTCTTCCCTTATCTTGAAACTGGTTTGAACCTCCCAGGCAATTTTCTATTCAAGGCATTGATTTTATCACTTAATGTGCCTCTCTGAAGGATTACATTTTTTAAAGGATAAAGCAGCCTCCCTTTGAAGCAGTACAGGCCTCACTTGAATCGTGAAAATGAAATGTAAATTGCAAAAAAGGTGTAAATTGCAGAAAAGGTGTGAATTCCAGTGGTTGTTTGATTTTATGTGCAAATTATTTTTAATCAGTTTTAGCTTTTAAAGTAGAAGAAAGAGTAATTAATGGTTATTCCTTACACTAAAGATGCAAAGAGAATATTTTTCACTTGGACTTCACAAGACTAAATTATTTTGCAAAATCTCCTGAACTGTGTAAAAATTAATTGCTTAAAATTTACGGTAGAACTAAAAAGGTAAGCTATAAGATGCATAAACAAACATACAGAGAGCCAAATAAAATCCACAGGATGGCAGTGTAGATGCCCATGTAACTTTGCAGTGTGCTGGTATTTGACCGATTCATGAACAATTTCATTCGACCACAGGAGACCTCATGAATAGCGCATCAACTGGAAAGTATACATACACAAATGCAGATAAAAGCCAAAAATTAGTGAAAGGAAAATTTTTAACGTTTTTGTCATTTGCATGTGAATTTATTTTGCACAAGAGTATATAATATGCGTAGTATTTAGCATGTATTGGCAAAAAGATTCAATTACTGTACCAGCTAAAGAATATAATAAACAACAGAAAAACAAAAATAAAGAATACCATTGTAGGATACAGGTCGGTACCTTTAATGTCTGAAGCAACTTAAAGTTCTCCTGACCTTAAACATTCCATTGTACAGAGGTTAGGTGCCTCCTGACAAAGGTTCCTGACATAAGTATAACCAGCTATGGCCAGTAATGAGAAACTCAAGTGAGGATTGGAAGAGACCCCTGACATGGTGCTTGGCTGGTAAAAATCATAAAAATTTGTAGTAAAAATGATAAAGAACACTTGGAAACCATGTAACTTGCCAGCTAGTCAGATGAAATGATGAGATAATCGGAAAAAAAGGGCAAAGAAAATAAGGCATGGATCCTAATGTTAAGCCAACCTGTAGTTACGTAAGAAGGTAAATAAAATGTCAGTCAACAAACCCCAAAGTGAAAGGTTAGCATGGGCAAAATAAATGTCAGTTTCACCAACACTAACCCAGCCATCAGTGGCTCCTTTATACCTAAGGAATATAGATTGGGATGAGCTAGCAGAGCAGACAAATGAGGAGCACTGAAATCATTGCCCCCATATCCCATGGCCCCAATTAAAATTGCATATGTGCCCCCTGTGCCTGGATAACTGGGCAGACCAGCTCAAGCACCATACCAGCACAAATGGGCATCTGCCTGAAGAGGCATTGAAAGTTTAGAGGGTTTAAGTGCAGTTAAGAACCATAAATGTGCCCTTGTAACCTAGTGAGAGCTCAGCCTTAGTGACGGCCTTAGCACGGCTTAGCTTAGACACTGGGCTAGTAGACAGGGACATATAGGATGCAAATATGATGGGCCACCAGGATAGACAACCACATGGGGAAAAGAAAGACAAAGGTGTCGGCAATGGAAGATACAAATTCTACAGAGACAGTGGCAACCATGAAGTCTACTGGAAAACCTGAGTTGTGCTTTAATTGACTCCGAGTATTGAACTTTTAGAATAGAGTATTTCTCCGACCTTTCAAAACCTTAATGAAATGTAGCATTATGGTCCTTCAGATTTCAAAGACTTATAAAATTAGCTTTTCTGAGTCAGAGAGGTTGTTCAATACAACTATAACTTAGTCTAAGATTAAAATGTCAGTGTGACCTCATTAAACAAAGTGCACCATTTCCTTTAGATTTTGCAGTGAAATAATATGTAAGAAATTGAAGTTTGTGGCATATTTCCAATTTTCATGCTGTGTTAATCCAAGGACTGCAAAAGCAAATCCTGGAGAGAACCGTGACAACATCTTCTAGATTTCCACATTTAATTTCTGAAGTGCTGCTGGCAGAAGTTTCTAGCTGTTTCTGAGTAATTACAGCAAATGGGAATAATGTTGCTATCATTGCAACTGAAAAATCTGGTCTGTTTACTCTCTGAATAATGGTAATATCTGTTGTCAGTTGTATTGAGATCTCAATGGTGTCTCAAAGATCTTTCATATCTATCTATTAGTACGTAATTTCTTAAATTCTGGTAACATTGAACTAATGATTAATGTCTCAGAATAATTATTAGCTAATTCATAATTCATCATAATTCATCAGAATAATTCATCATTTCATTGGAAATTCAATTTTCTGATTTACTCATGTGATCTTATTTGTTTTAAATAACTACCTCATCAAGAGTATGGTCAAGTGACTTTTTGTGCCCTTTCCAATTTGACAGAAGAGTCCTGGCAGGGATGTATAGGATTTTCCTTTCATCTTTCTCCCTTCCAATTTGAGTGGGTGCCAGCTAACAGTTTACATACTGTTTCATTTTGCACTCAAATTTTAACTTTACTCATAAGTTTTATATGTTTTTTGATCAGCCTGATTTTTAGTCAGCATTCTGATAATGCATCTGTGAATACATGATATGAACCAATTACAATTTAAAGTAAAGAGAAAGATACTGATTGTTGTGGTTGTCTGTGCATTGCTGAATGACAGAACAGAATGTAAAGTATCCAGGTTTGAATGATGATGCAAAATTTGGGAGGAAAGTAAATAAAAGTATACAAAATATATAAAATGATATAGGCCAGTTAGGAGTGTGTACAAGAATATGGCAGTTGAAATATAATGTGGTCAAGTGTGCAGTATCCACTTTCGTGGGAAAATACTAGAACACAATATTTTTTTAAAAGTTGAGAAATAAGGAAACGTTTGCAATCAGGGAAACCTGATCACCCTTGTACAAAAATCGGAGAAGTTCACATATGGGTATTGCAAACAATTAAGAATGCAAATGGCATTTTGGCCTTTATTATAGAATAGACTGGACAATAAAACTACAAAATCTCACTTCAATTATACAGGGTCTTGATCAGATAACGCCTTGAGTGCTATGTGCAGTTTTGGTCTCCTTACCCAAAAAAGATGCTCTTTCCCCCTTAGTGGGAGAATGAAAAAAGTTCACTATACTGATTATTGGGATAAGGGGATTATCCTTATAGGAAAGTTTGAGCATGACAGAACTACGTTAGCTAGAGTTTTGAAGAAAAGTGGTGATTTCATTTAATGAATAAAATTCTTAATTGGCCTCTTAGGGCAGAAACTCAAAGAAAGTTTCTAGGGCTATTGAGTCCAGAACTGCAAATTACTGTATCATATCAGGGATGATCCATTTTGGATGAAATTTGTTCATTCAAAGGGTTGCGAAATTTGGGAATTCTCTGTCCAGAGAGCTTGAGATGCTCAGGCTTTGTTTGTTGCTGAGGAGTAATGAAATAAAAGTACATCACATGATGCAGACTGTTGAGATCTTACTAAGCAGACTTTGCAGGTACCAGGATATGGATTCACAGCTGTCAATCAATGCAACACCCCACTAGCTTCAGACAATTCATCTGTATTTAAATATATGTTAATTAGACTGAGCTGAGATTAGAGATTTTTGAATATACATGAACTTAATTTATTAACTCACAGCAGGTCACTCTGATAAGAAAAAAACAAAACATGTTTTTACTTCAGTAACTTGCCCAAACTATAATAAATTGACACAGCTTATTTGGATCAGCTGCAAGTAGTTATAAGAAGTACTTTATTTGCATGTTGACAGAAAAACACATTAGAAAATATAATTTTGAAGAAATTTAAGTATGATTTTAAGTATGCTATGCACAGAGAGCAGAAATTAATGTCTTCACCTGTGGTAGGTTTGGTGATGGGGGTGCAGTTGATCAGGTGGGAGAGTGGCAAGTGGGGACCCCATTGTTCTCCTGCCTCCACCACAACTAAGGCTATGGTAGGAAAGCTCATGCATGACTTTTATTCCACCAAATTCCAAGAAGATCAGACTACCTTTCAATGTTTCTTAGAGACCAAATATAGAAACAAAGACATTGATAAAGGTATTAAAGGTGAAGCAGATTAGATGAATGTTGGCATATCCAGGGCAAATATTAATAATTTCCATAACAAGAAGATTAAAATATCATTGAAATGTTACCTTGTAACTTGTCTATTAATAATTGTCAGCACAAGTAATTTATGATCATACCTACATAACTATTAAATATCAAGCAAATATTATCATAATTTAATATGATTTTTCACTTTACTAAATAAATTCTAATTTAATTTATTTAATTTTGATTCAGTTTAATAAAAAACCTTCATATACTTAATTCTTTCCATCTAAAACCAGCTGTTTCATACTGGAGAATATCCTTGGTCTTGTATTTTGTGTTATAGTAAATGATTAAGGTTTTTTTCTCCATGATAGTCATGATACGTTTTCATGTTGTTACAAGGTTAAATAATAAAGGGACACCACAACTGTGGATTTTCTTGCTTGGTATAGATTTACTGTCACTAGGTAGGCCTCTGTGACATGACAGAAGTTGCTGTGAGCTCAGCAGGAACATGAGGCTTGAGGGGGTTAAGTGTTGGTTACCTCCTGGCTTGCAGTAGTCTCCTCCGCACATATACACGTACAAGGTACTGCTACAACCATCAGAGTACTGATGACATGATGGATTACTCTTGTCACTGTCAGTACAGTCAGAATTGAATTGCTGCTGATATGTGGGCCAGTTGCTTTGCTCAGAATGAATTCAGGCTTTTTATCTTAAAGAGACAGGCGCCATGCTTTTGTTAGTCTGCACTGATTACACTATGAGAAGTGTTACCAGATGATCAGATTTCCAAGTTTTGTTTGACAAAGTATGAATTCCTAACAAATCCCACACTCCTATATACTCCTGTAAGGGCAGTGTTTTTATTTGGTCAGCAAACATGAAAAAGAATACTTGGAATTATATTGTAAAGAGTTTACTTAAATTGTTACTTTAGGATTGCAAAGAGATTTTTAAAACGTTCAGTGACTTAAGAAAGGTATACTGATTAGATAGCTTATTGAATTTAGATTGCCAAACTGCGTTAAGGGCAAGTTGTAGGAGACCACAACAAGAATATGTTCTGCAAATACTTTGGTTATATATCACATTCAATAATAATAATCCTCTATGAAACCAAGATAAAATTTAAGGTTACTAGTTTTATTTTTCTCTCAATAGTCTGTTTGGGAATTCAGAACAGAGGGAATGGATATTAGGGCAGTTGCATGCTCCTCCTGTAGAATGTGGGATGTACAGATCACCACTAGTGTCCCCACTGACTTCATCTGCGAGAAGTGCACCCAACTCCAGCTCCTCGGAAACCGCGTTATGGAACTGGAGCTGGAGCTGGATGAACTTCGGATCATTCGGGGGAGAGGCTGAGGGGGTGAATGAGAGGAGTTACAGGGAGGTAGTCACACCTCAGGTACAGGAAAAAGGTAGATGGGTTACAGTCAGGGGATGGAAAGGGAACAGGCAGACAGTGCAGGGGTCCCCTGTGGCCATTCCCCTCAATAACAAGTATACCGTTTTGGATACAGTTGGGGGGGACGACTTACTGGGGTAAGCCATGAGGCACAGGTCTCAGGCACAGAGTCTGTCCCTGTTGCTCAGAAGGGAACGGGGGAGAGGACGAGAGCATTAGTCATTGGGACTCCATAGTTAGGGGGACAGATAGGAGATTCTATGGGAACGAGAGAGACTCACGGTTGGGGTATTGCATCCCAGGTGCCAGGGTCCGTGATGTCTCGGATTGTGTTTTCGGGATCCTTAAAGGGGAGGGAGGGCAGCCCCAAGTCGTGGTCCACCTAGGCACCAACGACGTAGGTAGGAAAAGGGATGGGGATGTAAGGCAGAAATTCAAAGACCGAGGGTGGAAGCTTAGAGCTAGAACAAGCAGAGTTGTTATCTTTGGTTTGTTACCCATGCCACGTGCTAGTGAAGCGAGGAATAGGGAGAGAGAGCAGTTGAACACCTGGCTACAGGGATGGTGCAGGAGGTAGGGATTCAGATACCGAGATAATTGGGGCTCATTCTGGGGTAGGTGGGACCTCTACAAACGGGATGGTCCACACCTGAACCGGAGGAGTACCAATATCCTGGGGGGGAAATTTGCTAATCCTCTTCGGGAGGGTTTAAACTAATTCAGCAGTGGGGTGGGAACTGGAATTGTAGCTCCAGTGAACAGGAGGTTGAGAGTAATGAGGTCATGAATAAGGTTTCAATGTCGCAGGAGTGTACCGGCAGGCAGGAAGGTGGTTTGAAGTGTGCCTACTTCAACGCCAGGACCATCCAGAATAAGGTGGGTGAACTTGCAGCATGGGTTGGTACCTGGGAGTTCAATGTTGTGGCCATTTCAGAGACATGGATAGAGCAGGGACAGGAATGTTAGTTGCAGGTTCCGGGGTTTAGATGTTTCAGTAAGATCAAGGAAGGTGGTAAAAGAGGGGGAGGTGTGGCATTGTTAGTCAAGGACAGGATTACGGTGGCAGAAAAGATGTTTGATGAGGACTCATCTACTGAGGTAGTATGGGCTGAGGTTAGAAACAGGAAAGGAGAGGTAACCCTGTTGGGAGTTTTCTACAGGCCTCCGAAAAGTTCCAGAGATGTAGAGGAAAGGGTTGCAAAGATGATTCTGGATAAGAGCGAAAGTAACAGGGTAGTTGTTATGGGGTCTTTAACTTCCCAAATATTGACTGGAAACGCCATTGCTTGAGTACTTTAGATGGGCCAACAAGACGCGAGGCAACATTGGATTTGGTACTGGGTAATGAACCAGGCCAGGTGTTAGAATTGGAGGTAGGTGTGCACTTCGATGATAGTGACCACAATTTGGTTACGTTTACATTAGCAATGGAAAGGGATAGGTATATACCGCAGGGCAAGAGTTATAGCTGGGGGAAAAGCAATTATGAGGCGATGAGGCCAGATTTGGGATGCATAGGATGGGGAAGAAAACTACAAGGGCTGGGCACAACTGAAATGTGGAGCTTGTTCAAGAAACAGCTACTGCATGTCCTTGATAAATATGTACCAGTCAGGCAGGGAGGAAGTGGTCAAGCGAGGGAACCCTGGTTTACTAAAGAAGTTGAATCTCTTGTCAAGAGGAAGAAGGAGGCTTATGTAAAGATGAGGTGTGAAGGCTCAGTTCGGGTGCTTGAGGTTTACAAGTTAGCCAGGAAGGACCTAAAGAGAGAGTTAAGAATAACCAGGAGGAGACATGAGAAGTCTTTGGCAGGTAGGATCAAGAAAACCCTAAAGCTTTCTATAGGTATGTCAGGAATAAAAGAATGACTAGAGTAAGATTAGGGCCAGTCAAGGACAGTAGTGGAAAGTTGTGCATGGAGTCTGAAGAGATAGGAGAGGCGCTAAATGAATATTTTTCGTCAGTATTCACACATGAAAAAGACAATGTTGTTGAGGAGAATGCTGAGATACAGGCTATTGGACTAGACAGGATTGAGATTCATAAGGAGGAGGTGTTAGCGATTCTGGAAAGTGCGAAAATAGATAAGTCCCCTGGGCTGGATGGGATTTATCCTAGGATTCTCTGGGAAGCTGGGATGAGATTGCAGAGCCTTTGGCTTTGATCTTTTTGTCATCATTGTCTACAGGAATAGTGCCAGAAGACTGGAGGATTACAAATGTTGTCCCCTTGTTCAAGAAGGGGAGTAGAGACAACCCTGGTAATTATAGACCAGTGAGCCTTACTTCAGTTGTGGGTAATGTGTTGGAAAGGATTATAACAGATAGGATCTCTCATCATCTAGAAAGGAATAATTTGATTCGGGATAGCCAACACGGTTTTGTGAAGGGTAGGTCGTGCCTCACAAACCTTATTGAGTTCTTTGAGAAGGTGACAAAACAGGTGAATGAGGGTAAAGCGGTTGTGTGGTGGATATGGATTTCAGTAAAGCTTTTGATAAGGTTCCCTACGGTAGGCTATTGCAGACAATATGGAGGCATGGGATTGAGGGTAATTTAGCAGTTTGGATCAGAAATTGGCTATCCGTGAGAGGACAGAAGGTGGTGGTTGATGGGAAATGTTCATCCTGGAGTTTAGTTACTAGTGGTCTCCCGCAAGGACCTGTTTTGGGGCCACTGCTCTTTGTCATTTTTATAAATGACCTGGATGAGGGCGTAGAAGGATGGGTTAGTAAATTTGTGGATGACACTAAAGTCGGTGGAGTTGTGGATAGTGCGGAAGGGTACTGCAGGTTACAGAGGGACATAGATAAGCTGCAGAGCTGGGCTGAGAGGTGGCAAATGGAGTTTAATGTGGAAAAGTGTGAGTTGATTCACTTTGATCAGAGGAATACAGAGTACAGGGCTAATGGTAAGATTCTTGGTAGTGTGGATGAGCAGAGAGATCTCGGTGTCCATGTGCATAGATCCCTGAAAGTTGCCACCCAGGTTGATAGGGTTGTTAAGAAGGCGTATGGCGTGTTAGGTTTACTGGTAGAGGGATTGAGTTTCGGAGCCATACGGTCATGTTGCAGCTGTACAAAATTCTGGTGCTGCTGCACTTGGAGTATTACGTACAGTTCTGGTCGCCGCATTATAGGAAGGATGTGGAAGCATTGGAAAGGGGGCAGAGGAGATTTACCAGGATGTTGCCTGGTATGGAGGGAAGGTCTTATGAGGAAAGGCTGAGGGACTTGAGGCTGTTTTCGTTACAGAGAAGAAGGTTAAGAGGTGACTTAATAGAGACATACAAGATGATCAGAGGATTTAGATAGGGTGGACAGTGAGAGCCTTTTCCTCGGATGGTGATGGCTAGCACGAGGGGACACAGCTTTAAATTGAGGCGTGATAGATATAGGACAGATGTCAGAGGCAGGTTCTTTACTCAGAGAGTAGTAAGGGCATGGAATGCCTGCCTGCAACAGCAGTAGTTGCGCCAACTTTAAGGGCATTTAAATGGTCATTGGATAAACATATGGATGATAATGGAATAGTGTAGTTTAGATGGGCTTCACGTTGGTTTCACAGGTTGGCGCATCTTCGAGGGCTGAAGGGCCTGTACTGCGCTGTATTGTTCTATGTCCTATGTTCTATGTTCTAAAAAAGGCTGCAAGTCGTGTATTGGAAATTTTTTATTTGGCAATTATATATGTTAATAATGAGTTAATAATTCTCTCAAGCCTTATTTCAATATTACAATTTAATCGACATCAGGAAAGCAGTGAATAAACAAACTTACAATGACTCACTGGACAGACTGATATTCGATCAAATATTGTAATGTGGCTTTACCCATCCTTTACTACCTACAGTTACACAGCTAGACTCCATCTAAACTTCATCCATGAAGGAAAGCAACTTACATGCGAAAGAAACACAAACAGAAAACAATCCAAATGCTTCCACTTTCAGAGGAACACAATATGGACCGTCTCCTTCCGCACAATTATTTCACTGAACTTACAACACTGTTTTCACAAAAGTGCGTTAATAGAAGTATAGAACCCCTATTGTGGAAACAAGCCATTCGGCCCAACAAGTCCACACTGCCCCTCTGAAGAGCATCCCATCCAGACCCATTCCCCAAGTCTAACCCAACTAATCTAAACATCCCTGAACACTTCAGGCAATTTAGTACAGCCAATCCGCCTACCCTGCACATCTTTGGACCATGGGAGGAAACTGGAGCACCTGGAGGAAACGCACACAGGCATGGGGAGAAAGTGCAAACTCCACACAGACAGTCGCCCGAGGCTGGAATCAAACCTGGGTCCCTGGCGCTGTGAGGCAGCATTCCTAACCACTGAATTGCTTTCACAAATAGTTCTGGAAATGTGTGTTGAAGTTAGACTGGTCAGGAGGAAAGTATCGAGTCTGACCTACAAGTGATCTTTTCGGACTTTGTTTCCAAAAATAGAGTTTATTCAGAAAATTTCTCAAAGTATGTACAAAACAATTCAAATTAAACAGTACAGATACTGTGATCATATTGTTTTTTTTTCAATGCAGCGTGTTGCACTTTGAGATGCCTCAATGCAATTTCAATATTTCTTTATATTTACGATATGCATTCCATGTTAGACATATAGTGGCTCCCTCAGCACTCAGGTTTTCTGCATCTGGAGTTCCCAGGTGACTTGCTTCTGTTTTGATCCAACTTCGTGCTGCTGCATACACTTCCAGTTAGTGTCGAAAGTCTGGATTGAGGCTTGACACCCTTAGATTTTCTTTCTAATTGTAAAAATGGTCTTCTTTACAAAGATGTTTTGGAGCAAGTAAAGGTGGATCGGGTTCCAGCAATTCTAAAAAAAAAACATTCCAGCCAAGTGCCATCCCTATAGTGTGGAAACAGGCCATTCAGCCCAACAAGTCTGCACCACCCCGTGAAGGAGACCAGCCCACCCAGACCCATTCCCCTAATTTCCCATGTCTAACCCACTTAACCTGAACATCTCTGGGCACTATGGGCAGTTTAATGGGCAGTTTAGCATGGCCAATTCACCTACCTTGCATATCTTTGGACTGTGGGAGGAAACCAGAACACCCAGAGGAATCCCATGCAGACATGGGGAGAATGTGCAAATTCCACCAGTCAGTCGCCCAAAGCTGGAATTGATCCTAGGTCAGTGGCGCTGCAGGGCAGCAGTGCTAACTACTGCACCACTGTGCCATGTTTCATGGCCTGGATCCTTACCTTAAGTTTGTAACTTATTATCACTTGAAAATATGTTATTGATTTCTCCAATTTCTCACCCAGGGCCTAAAGAACTGAATAAAGTAATATATTAGCAGAGTTTCTGCTTTAAACACAACTAGACTTTGTACTGCAAGTTATGTCCATAATTGCACAAATTTTGAGAAGTTTTTAATTGTTTTCAAGTTTCTGCCCAAAAATATTTGCGTATCACTTGAATATTAAATCTGACATGAGCCAGTGTAATTCAGCTGTGTTTTGGAGTGTAGTAATTTTTTGAAGGTTTGCTTTAATAAACAATACTTCAATGTATTAAGAGTACTAAATTGATGCCATTTGATTAATACAACTATAAATGGTGTGTCCCATACGAAAGAAAGAGCATTTTAATCACTGTACAAATCTACTGCCAATGAGTAAATTGATATTAAGTATCCTGTGCTAAGCTTCAGTTACACGGCTATACCTTCCAAGTGTATGTTGATGACAGCTCAACCCTCCTTCCACCTTTATTGATCCCTCCTTTTACTCTAATGTGTTTTTGTTTGTCCAATATCCAGGACAGATTCAGCAGAAATTTCATACCTTTCAATATTATTGGAAATACTGAAGGCATGTCATTGGTCCCTGCCACAAATATGGTTTCCTAGCTGCTAACTCCATTCCTCCCCCTGACAGTTGACCATTGCTGAACCAAACTGACTACAATCTTGGTGCTGTACTTCTGGAAAAAACTTATCAACCACATGTCTACAACATCACTAAGACACAGCTTCTTTGGAATATTGCTCAATTCCATCCCTGTAATTTTTTTTACTGTTATAAATCCTCATTGGTGTTGTTGTTATCTCTTGAATAACTGTTCCGGCCTCTCAACATTCATAATCCATAACAACTATTTAAAACTCTGCTCCCTATATCCAAATTGCAGCAAGGTCCTATTTGTCTATCATGCATATGTTCACTGATCTACATTGATAAATTGAGCAATGCCTCAATTTTTCACTTCTTCTCCTGGTCTTCAAATCCCTCCATGGCCTCTTCTCCCATCATCCCTCTCCCTTCCTATTGCTGAAATCTCCTCCAGGCCCACAATTCATTTAAAAATTCACATTCATCTAATTTTGGCCTCTCATGTAACCATAATTTTAATTGTGACTCCATTAGCAGCAACGCTGCAGAGACTTTGCATTTTCTCCTCCCAACTCTCTGTTCTCTGTTAAGTATTTAAGACCTATTTCTTTAATCATGTTTTGGTCATAGAATCATAGAGCTGTACAGCATGGAAACAGACCGTTCAGTCCAATTCGTCCATGCCAACCAGATATCCTAAATTAATCTAGTCCCATTTGCCAGCATTTGGCCCATATCTCTGTCAATCCTTCCTATTCATATACCCATCTCGATGCATTTTAGATGTTGTAATTGTATCAGCCTCCACCACTTCCTCTGGCAGCTCATTTCATTCATTGCCTATTATCTTCTCTGTGAGGCCTCTGAATAAATTTTATTTGCTAAAGTTCCAGTGGAACATATTGGGAGTGTTTACAACATTAAAGGTGGTTGTTAAGTCAAGTTGTTGTTACTAAGAAAAAGCAATGAAACAAAATGATGTTCAAAAGTTTTTAAAATGTGCCTGTTATTTCCTGTCACCCACGAGAAAGACCTTAAGTTTAAGAATCTCCTTAAAAGCCTTCAAATAAACACCATGGGTATAAAATTGGTGTTGTGATTAATTTGATCAGAACTTAGTGAATTTTGTGGGTTTGGCCAGCTTCTAGTGTAATTTTTTTAAAGTAGTGTACAAAATTGCGGACGATCTAATTACCCTTGAAGTAACTTATGCTTGAAATTCTGTAAATGCTTGTGTTGGTTTGGTTCATTTTGTGCTGAAAGGAAAATGCATTTGAATGGTATCTCTAGGTCCCAAATCAGAAATTATTCTTGTATTTAATATATTCTGAAAACAGTAAACTAAAGAAAACCAAATTTCATTCTGCCTCCAGCAATGAGTATCAAGTTCATTTGTGCACGTATTTTTAAATTTGGTTGCATAAAGCAATTACTTTAACCCAACACTTAAGACATTGGCTTGATAGCAATTCAAAGAATTTTAATCAAGCTAAGGAAGAATTTCCTTGATGAGCTCTGTGGGGGTCTTTTTTCAACATTTTACTTGGTACTATTTGATCATTTTGGCTTGTGGTATACCCTTGAATTGCAAATATCTCTAATGTGTCTAATGAGCTGCACATCAAGCTATTTTGGTGTTTTTTGTCATTCACATTGCCAGTTTAAAAGTGTTAATTAAAAGGGAACCTGCTTGATGAATTACAAAACTTGTCTTTGTAAAAGTTAGATTTTGGGCTGTCTAGAAATAATGGGTAACAAAGTTATTTATTCAGTTTGTAATAATAAATCTACAAGATCTGAAAAATATTTGAAAAGATCACAGAGGAGAAGTGGCTTCTTCACAATGTTTGGAAGTATTTTAAAAGTATTTTAATACCCATTTATGTCTGCAATGACAAAAATGCATATTGATATTGCACCTTTAGCATAATGAAGCATCCAAGGGCCATTCACAGGAGCATTATCAAGCAAAACGTAACACCAAGCCATACGTGATTTTCTTTAGATGGTATTGTAAACAGACTCAGTGTTAACAGCAGACTGAGGCAAGGAGGTTCAGACATTTCAATTAAGATCTTCAAAGACCAGAGAAGTTTTAGTCATGTGATATTGTTCATACCTGAGTCAGTAAGGTTCACAAGGTAAATTTCTATACACGGGTCAAAAATTGTCATTTTATTTTCTGAAATAAGTGGTGCACCATTAATGCATTTTGTTGGCATAATGAGTTTTGATAGCTCTCTTTGTTAGCAGTTCCTGCTGGGGAAACAAAGGCCCTTATTTTCATTTAGAAATCCCAGCTCAGCAAACTTGGCCCTTAAAAATAGCCGCCCGCACTTCAGATTGTTTGTTTGTCAGGGGTGGGGCTAGATTGAGAGTCAGGCCAAGTGACCTTGGAAAAGCTTAAGAGGATGCCACTTCTCAAGGAGGGCTGAGTGGAAAGCCTGCCTATGGACTCTGGCACTGTTCTCAAAATTTAAAAATAAAGATTAAAACAGTAAACATCCCTGATATAACAAGGCGTAGAGCTGGATGAATGCAGCAGGCCAAGCAGCATCAGAGAAGCAGGAAAGCTGACATTTTGGGTCTCGACCCCTCTTCAGAAATTCTGAAGAATTCATTTCTGATGAAGGGTCTAGACATGAAGTGTCAGCTTTCCTGCTCCTCTGATGCTGCTTGGCCTGCTGTGTTCATCCAGTTCTACACCTTGTCATCTCAGATTCTCCAGCATCGGCAGTTCCCACTATCTCTGAGTAAACATCCCTCCTGCTTTCACCCCATCACTCACTGTAGCCCCACTTGCTCAACCTATTGTCCCTGTAACCCCACATACCTTCTATCATCCTGTGTGTTAATCTACCCATCTCCCATTGCCTGTCACTTCCCATATGCCTACAGTCATACCCCTGGCTCATTATAGCCCTAATGCCTACTTAAGGCCAACTAATATATCCTACCCACCACTCTTTGTCCTTCATCGCCATGTTGTTTCACCTATTATCCAGCATGGGCATTAATCAGAAGGCTCTGATGAAGAGTCATCTAGTCTCTAAACGCTAGCTTGATTTCTTTCCACAGATGTTACTTGACCCGCTGTGATTTCCAGCATTTTTTTTGTTATTAATCAGGAAGCATCCTGACAGAAAAATATTTACCAGTCCAACGATGATGTCACAATTCAAAAACACTCTGATCCAAAAAAAAACACGCAATATATTGAAATTACATCAGCAGATCTTTTCTGGAAACGAAAGTGCTTAAAATTTTAAATCAACAAATACCATACCTAAATATTTGTAACTTGTGTTAACAAACATTTCTATTCAATAAGTGGCCTAACTGCCACCATGGTGGCTCAGTGATTAGCACTTTGCCTCACAGTACTAGGGACCTAGGTTCTGTTGCACATTCTCCCTGTGTCTTACATGAGTTCCTTCTAGGTGCTCTGGTTTCTTCCCACAGTCCAGAGAATAGTGTTCAGGGATGTGCAGACTAGATGAATTAGCTATAGAAAAGATAGGGTTACATGGATAGAGTTGGGGGGGTGGGTCTGCATGCGTCTCTGAAGGTTGATGTGGACTCGATGGGCCAAATAGCTTGCTTCCACACTGTTTGCATTCTACGATTTGATGAATTGGCACCACATTATGAAAATGATAGATTGAGAAATCAATCATGCAGCATAAATCTTCTCACGGTTTTGTATTATCAGGAGGCTGAAATACCTAGCACTTTTTAAAATCTATGTTTGCTTTTGGGACAATGTCTATTTCAATTTTATCAGCCCCGATGAGATTATGTACTTTTAACATGCATGCATGGTTTTCCACAATTCCAAAGAGTGCCTTACTTTCATCAAGAGTACTACAGGACCAGATCCAAATTTGCAACTGACCAACCCAAAAGGAGAAGTATAAAACATTCCTCCAGTCCTCAGTCCTCACATTCCTTCACTCTACTATGCTCCACCAGCATCAGCCCAAGCACGCTAATATCCTCCACCAATTTTCCATGGCCCATCATATTCTTACGAAGAGTTAGTATCTATTTCCACCCTTTCTCCTTCCAACCACTATGCAAATTTATTGGTTATTCTGGATCAGTGCAGCTTCAACAATGCTCAACAAGCAGGGCATCATCTGGGAAAAAGCCACCTGCTTCACTGGTATCCAATCTAACACCTTCAACAATCACTCCCTCTACCACTAAAGCTTAGTAATAGGAGCTTTTGCCATCTACTATCGCAAAAGCTCACCAAGGCTCCTTCAGTAACATTTGCCAAGCCTGTGGCTGCCATCACCTAAAAGGAAAAGGCCAGCATGTGTATAGGAACATCACCATCTGCATGCTGTCCTCCAAGCCACACAGTATCCTGCGTTGGAAACATATACTTGTTCCTACACTGTTGCCAGTTCAAACTCCTAGAACTCCGTCCCCATCAGAACTGAAACCTACACTTAAAGAATGCAACAGTTCAAGTAGGCACCTCACCATCAGCTTATCAAGGTCAATTAGGCATGGGCAATATATACTGGCCTAGCCAGAGATCTCCCGTCCTGCGGATAAATTTTAAACAAGCCTGAGAACATGTATATGGCAGAAAAGAAAGTTATTATTTAAACCTCCATGTTGCATGCAGACTCTGTTCAGAAAGCATTCTCATTCATGAATTAGATATTATGATAAATCTATTAGTTCTTGACATGTCGATAGACTGGACAAATTGGACATTGCCAAAGGGTTTTGTATACCACTTACTCTCAATCATTTCCACAGTTAGCAATCCAATGTGCATCTGACCTCTTCCCTCACATGCACAACGAATGCAGTTGATGGTCACACTAATTTTTTAAAAAATCAACAACATTTTTGAAGTGGCTTACTCAACAACATGCGTCCACTCCATCGACTGAGATTAAAGATGAGTTCTTGGAAAACCTGGACTGTCTTCTATATCTTGGAGGCTCCCTCTTGATAAAGGCTGACATCAATGGTAAAATTCTTCATTACCTCCCCTGTGCTAAATCAGTCTTTAACCAACTGCAGAAAGCTTGATTACTCAAGAACTAGGACTTTTTGATGGCAGAGGTTTCTGCCCCACATCTGAAACAAGACGTTAGAGTGTATGATCTACCTCAGAAAACTGCGTGGAAGCTCTGTTGACCTAGCAGCACAGTTGGATCTGTGTTCAGGACTCAATGTACTAACAGTACTCAGATTCTAATTGCTAGACTCAAGGACAAGTTATGTGTGGAGGTGTCACAGAAGGAAGGGGAGATGAGGTTCTCACCTTGTTTTCATCCCTCACACCTCCCATGCATGAATCCCACTCTCTACAGGCTATCAAATAACATAAAACATTGTTCACTGACATACTGTCTCTACTTTGCTCCTTAAGCCTCTCTACCTAACAACTTATAATGGTCTCTATTAATTATTTTATCTCTGTTCAGAGTCCACTGCTGTCTTATTCACCTTAAACATCTCCCTTCATTTTAACTCCCCAGATTCATTGCCAGCTTCTTGATTTTGACTCTGCTACATGAAGTAATCTTGTTCTTCCCATTACATCACTGATGTATGAGTCGTATCCAGTCCAGACCATTGAGGACAGGGTCTGGTCTGGCTGCAGGTCATCATTTATATACATGACTTGTTTGTGAACATGGGAGGTATGGTTAATAAGTTTGCAGATAACACCAAAATTGGAGGTGAAGTGGAAAGCAAAGAAGGGTGCCTCAGAGTATAATGGGATATTGACCAGATAGGCCAATGGGCCAAGGAGTGGCAGATTGAGTTTAATTTAGGTAAATGTGAGGTTTTTGGAAAGGCAATCAGGACAGAACTTATACACTTGATGGTAAGGCTCTGGGGAGTATTGCTGAACAAGGAGACCTTGGAGTGTATGTTCATAATTCTTTGAAAGTGGAATCACAGGCAGTGATATGAAGAAGGCGTTTGGTATGCTTGCCTTTATTGGTCGGTGCATTGAGTATAGGAGTTGCGAAGTCATGTTGCTGCTATACAGGACATTGGTTAGGCCACTTTTGGAATATTGCATGCAGACCATGTCTGCCTGCTATAGGAAGGATGTTATGAAACTTGAAAGAGTTCAGAAAAGATCAACAAAGATGTTGCCAGGTTTGGAGAGTTTGAGCTATATCGAGAGGCTGAATAAATTGGGGCTATTTTCCCTGGAGTGCCGGAGGCTGAGGGATGACCTTAAGGATGTTTATAAAACCATGAGGGGCATGGATAGGGTAAATAGACAAAGTCTTTTCCCC
This sequence comes from Ginglymostoma cirratum, assembly GCA_024137785.1. NCBI lineage: Eukaryota > Metazoa > Chordata > Chondrichthyes > Orectolobiformes > Ginglymostomatidae > Ginglymostoma > Ginglymostoma cirratum. Next base: position 5,040,888 of record JAHRHZ010000013.1, read on the forward strand.
AGGGTAGGAGTCCAAAACTAGAAGGCATAGGTTTAAGGTGAGAGGGGGGCAAGACTTAAAAAGGACCTAAGGGGCAAATTTCTGACGCATAGGCTAGTGCGTGTATGGAATGAGCTTCAAGATGAAGTGGTGGAGGCTGGTACAATTACAATGTTTATAAGGCATCTGAATGGGTATATGAATAGGAAGGGTTTAGATGGATATGGGCTAAATGCTGGCAAATGAGACTAGATTTATTTAGGATATCTGGTCGACATGGACAAGTTGGGCCAAAGGGTCTGTTTCCATGTTGTACATCTCAATGACTCCATGACAAAACTATACAAAGATTGAGAAGGAAGGTTGAGTCCAGAAGATGTATATTTGGAGGCTTCAGTGGAAAGTGTGGCAGGTGTCAGCCACAGAGAGGGAATTATGGGTCTTGTGGTATTGAAGTGTTAAGCCCCTGGGGGAGAGGTTGCATTGAGTCAGGAATCAGCTGCATAAGTGGTCTGGGTATGGTTCAGTTGAGGGTGTGTGAGGCAAGTTGTGGGGAGGCATGGTCAGTTTAAATGTTACTGTAGAGACAGACTGAGTATTTAACAGAGCAGTTTTTCTTGAGTAACTATTTATATAACTTTAGCAGAATCCTGCAAATTCTCTGAATTTAAATGATACTTCCATTGGGTACCAAGCACAGAGGATTGCTCAGTGAAGTATTCAATATTCTGGGCAATTCTTTCAGAATCTGCTATGTCAGAACTTACACAGAGTCCCAAGATGCAACTCCCACATATGCTGCAGAAATGGTTCTGCAGCCTCTGGAAAATCTTGGCAAATTTATTTTGTTCAAGGGATAAATATAACTGCTTTTCTTTGAAATATTATCTCAGGATCTTTTACATCTGCCTGAGTAAGAAGATAGGACCTTGGTTTAACATGCAATCTGAAACATGACCACAGCGCTCTTTCACTATTGTACTGCAATGTTAGTCTGGTCTAGTTATTCAACACCAGAACTGAATAGACCCCGTAATGTATCATAATACCCTGCTGTCATTCCACTATTCCAGAATTGTCCTTTTCCCTCTCCGCTGAACTAAGCTTCCAACAGTTACCAGAAAAAAATCATGGACAACTTTGCCACTATGATTAAGACCATCTAATCAACTGGCATTATCACTTTGCTTCCGTCCTTAACCCATCAGGTACAATTTCCACTAAATTTGCCCTTGCCTTGATTCTGAACTCTACTCTATTTTTCATTTCTCTCCTTTCATCTCTTCCTTCTAGTTAATTGTGTACATGTTCTGCTCCCTTGACCCTTTTCCCACTTAGCACTGTTTCTGGCCATCCAACTTCCCTGCTGAGTTCCAATGTTGGTATTTTAGTTGATATTGTTAATGGTTCTTGATCTTCAGGGACACTTTTTTTCTTCATCAAATCTACCATGATAATGACTCTCTTCAAAAAACCAAAGGTTGAAGCCACCATCCTCACAAACTACTGTCCCACCTTTGACTTTTATTTCCTCTCCTCAGTCTTTGAGCATGTTGGTGCCTCCCAAATCCAGACCCCAATTTAATGGAACATTCTTGCCCGAATATTTGCACAGATGTTGAAGCTCCTCAGCTTAATAAACATGGTGTATAGAAGCCTAATTTTGGAAGATCCATCCCTGAAGAAACACATTGTTACAGGAAGGAGAATATTGTAACTTGCTAATGCATTGTTCATGGAGGCAACTGCGTGGGCAATTGCCTTTGGTCGGATTCAGTTTTGGTGATTGGGATGTTGAAAACATGACAGTTGTGCTTTAGACCTATCAGAAATTGTATAAATTTATTGGAGTTGCCTGGGGAGGTGAGAAATCCCACATTTGCAGAGCTGTTGCAGTTAGGTGCTCACTCAATTATGTTCCTAAACTTTCTAATACTAATGGTCCTATCAAAGTGTTATTGTCTGAGCTTGAGGCAGGCATATGAGCCTGCCTTGTCAATGTTTTCTCTGATGCTTTCCCATTCTTGTTCTCGGAGTGTAATGTGCACCCCATCTCTCTGTATTGAATGTACCTATAAGAAAGAGTAAGAAAGTACCATGGCCAATGAATAAAAGTAGTGTGCAATAAACGATGTTGATAGCAGGACATTGATGTTTTGGTACCTCCATAGAAGCAGTTCTGATCTCATCTGTGTAGGGCAGCATTCTTTCCTTTATAGGAGCATGGGAGATGAACAGTAAACATCCCTCTCCCTATCTGGACAGATCTTGTCTTTTTGGTCTATTGTGGGCTGTTTTCTCCTGGAAGAAGAGAAGGTGAACAGTTGCGTGAGGTGAAAGTGGATGGCATTAAGACTGGTGCAGTTGGTAAAATGATGGTGAAGTATACTTGGCAAATGTATGCATGCAGAGACCAAGTAGGGTTAGCCGTGTAGGATGTTGTGGGGAACAAGAAATTAGTGATTGAAGAGTTTGCAGGCAGTAGGAAGAATGACAGAGCATGATGGTGGGACTTGGGTACGGTAGCAGAAATAGAGTGAGTGTGAGGGAGCAGGGAGGAGAGTGTGGAACATACCCTGGGGAAACAGGGAAGATCCCTGACTATCTTACTGCAGTGTTGGCTGCGCCTCTGCACTGTTGAAATGTGACTGACCAGGCTGAATCTTCCCTGTCTATAACAGCATAAGATTTAGGAACAGAAACAGGCCATTCAGCTCATCAAGTCTGTTCTGCCATTCAATGAAATCATGGCTGATCCGATAATCTTCAATTCCATTTTCCTGTCTTTTTCCCATAGCCCTTGATTCTCTTACTGTTTAAAAACCGTTCTATCTCGGCCTTGAACGTGCTTAATAACTCAGGCTCTAAGACCCTCTGATGTAAAGAATTCCATAAATTCATGACCCTCTGGCAAAGGAAATTTCTCCTCATCTCTCTCTCAAAAGGACAAACTTCTTCACCCAAAGGGTTGTGAGTCTGTGGAATTCCCTGCCCAGTGAAGCGGTTGAAGCTACCTCGCTGAATGTTTTTAAGGCAAGGCTAGATAAATTTTTGAACAGTAAAGGAATTAAGGGTTATGGTGAGTGGGTGGGTCAGTGGAGCTGAGTCTCAAAAAGATCAGCCATGATCTTATTAAATGGCGGGGCAGGCTCGAGGGGCCGGATGGCCTACTCCAGTTCCTAGTTCTTATGTTCTTATGTTTTAAACCTTTATCCTGAGATTGTGACCTCTGGTCATAGATTCTCCCACAAGAGGAAACAACATTTCTGCATGTATCCTGTCAAGTCCTCTATGAATTTTGTACCTTTCAATCAGGTCTCCTGATTCTTTAAAACTCCAATTTGTACAGATCCAACCTACACAACCCTTCCTCATAAGACAGTCCCTCCATGCCGGGTTTCAGTCCAGTGAACCTTCTCTGGGTTGCATCCAATGCTAATATATCTTTTCTTGGAAATGGGCCAAAAACTGTTCACAACATTCCAGTTGCGGCCTGACGAGTGTGTTGAATCGATTTAGAAAGACTTTCCTATTTTTACACTCCATTCCCGTTAAGACCATAAGACCATAAGACATAGGAGTGGAAGTAAAGCCATTCGGCCCATCGAGTCCACTCCGCCATTTAATCATGGCTGATGGGCATTTCAACTCCACTTACCCGCACTCTCCCCGTAGCCCTTGATTCCTTGCGAGATCAAGAATTTATCAATCTCTGCCGTGAAGACATTCAACCTCCCGGCCTCCACTGCGCTCCGTGGCAATGAATTCCACAGGCCCACCACTCTCTGACTGAAGAAATGTCTCCTTATTTCCGTTCTAAATTGACCCCCTCTAATTCTAAGGCTGTGCCCATGGGTCCTAGTATCCCCACCTAATGGAAACAACTTCCCAGCGTCCACCCTTTCTAAGCCATGCATTATCTTGTAAGTTTCTATTAGATCTCCCCTCAACCTTCTAAACTCTAATGAATACAATCCCAGGATCCTCAGCCGTTCATCGTATGTTAGGCCTACCATTCCAGGGATCATCTGTGTGAATCTCGGCTGGACACGCTCCAGTGCCAGTATGTCCTTCCTGAGGTGTGGGGCCCAAAATCAGACACAGTATTCTAAATGGGGCCTAACTGGAGCTTTATAAAGTCTCAGAAGCACATCACTGCTTTTATATTCCAACCCTCTTGAGATAAATGACAACATTCCATTCGCTTTCTTAATCACGGACTCAACCTGCAAGTTAACCTTTAGAGAATCCTGTACTAGCACTCCCAGATCCCTTTGTACTTCGGCTTTATGAATTTTCTCACCGTTCAGAACATAGTCCATGCCTGTATTCTTTTTTTCAAAGTGCAAGACCTTGCATTTGCTCACGTTGAATTTCATCAGCCATTTCCTGGACCACTCTCCTAAACTGTCTAAATCATTCTGCAGCCTCCCCACCTCCTCCGTGCTACCTGCCTGTCCACCCAACTTCGTATCATTGGCAAACTTCGCCAGAATGCCCCCAGTCCCTTCATCCAGATCATTAATATATAAAGTGAACAGCTGCTGCCCCAACACTGAACCCTGCGGGACACCACTTGTCACCGGTTGCCATTCCGAAAAAGAGCTTTTTGTCCCAACTCTCTGCCTTCTGTCAGACAGCCAATCGTCAATCCATGCCAGTAACTCACCTCGAGCACCATGGGCCCTCACCTTACTCAGCAGCCTCCCATGAGGCACCTTATCAAAGGCCTTTTGGAAGTCTAGATAGATAACATCTATTTAACATCTATCTATAACATCTATTGTGTCATCTAACATTAAGATAAAGGCCAACATTCTATTTGTCATCCCAATTATCTGTTATATTTGTATGCTGACTGGAGTGATTGTAACAAGGTCAGCCAACTGGACCTCATCGAACATGAGTTCTCTGATTGGGATATTTATCTGGTCTAATCAGGGAGACCTGGCTGACATAAAACAATAAATGTCAAGGATATTGAGCCCTTGAATGCTGGACTCAATTAGAAGCAGTATTATTGTCAACGGTTATCCATTTGGAAATAAAGGGTGATCAGTGATTAGATGCTGGCTACTGAAAAGTTATTTCACTGATGTTTTGAGATTAATGCACAAGGACTCCCAAATCTCTCTGTGCTGCAGCTTTCTACAGTCTTTCTCTATTGAAATAATATTCATCTGCTCTAATCTAGCCAAAGTGCATAACCTCACAGTTTCCCATGTTATTTTCCATCCACCAAATTTTTGCCCATTTGTGTAACATATATGTATCCCTCTGTAGACTCTCAAAGATCATCCTCATCACTTGCCATCCCACCTATTTTTGTGTCATGCATAAAATTGACTACATTACATTCATGTTCATCATCTGGGTCATTGTTATGTATTATTAAAAAAAACTGTGACCCCAGCACTGATCCCTGTGGCACACCATTAGTTATATGTGGCCATCCTGAAAATGTCCTCTTCATCCTAACTTACTGTTTTCTATTAATGAGCTAATCCTCTATCTACATTAAGGTACTCTGACATGTTTGGATTTTGTCCTTGACCAAGTGAGGCAGTTTTGAAATGCCAGTGCTCATTTGGGTGCACAATGGCCTTCTCAATATGACATAAGTGCCTTTTGTCAGATACCTGTTGTGTGGCGAGTGGTTCTGGGATTAGTGCAAGGTAAGATAAGGAACAGGATTAGGAACTGGGACATCATAGGGATGGGGTAGGAAATTAATTAGGCAACATGGGCGAGATAGGCAAGAAATTTTTCTAGACCTCACAGCCAAAATCCTTCCAGAAAATTCATTGCGACTTGTGCTTACCTAAAGAAAAAACTAAAGATTCAGCACACTATCTTTGATATCTGCTATTATCGTTTTTCATCCCTCTGGAAACTAAGGTTGAACCAGGAAATTTACAACCAAAATATCACATTTGACCCCAGGATGAGTTTTCAAGAGATGCTGGCTCTACGAATACTTAAAGCAAACCTCTGTTGGAGGAAAAGATCGCATGTCGCAAATTGTTGAGGAATGAAGGTTTTTCCATAGCTTCCTCACCAACATCTGCATCTCAACTAAATCATTACTGGCAGAAATTGAACCTATTTCTCAATTTAGATGCACATCATTTCCAAATTTACTTTATTTGTCATTTTCCAATTTAAAGCTGCCCAGTAAGGCTCCCCAGTGATGAGGTACTCTTGGAAAATTAAACTTCCACGGGTTTTCCCTTCCTTCGTTATTGTCTTCTTACTCTCCTGTGGAGTTTAAGTTCCTCCAATCTTGTTTCATAGCTGATATTTTTACATGTGGGATTATTTTTTCTTACTTGTGCCATTTTCGATGCCCAGAATTGAGCAGTACTCAAAGAAGAATATCTTTAGTGCATTGTATAATGTGGCATAAACTCTGAATATTTATATTCCACTATTCTGGCTATCTCAGAACTCTGTTTAACTTTACAATTATATGTACTTGCTGTCTTGTCATTGAAAGTGATGAATTGTTCATCAATCCCAGTCTCCCTCTGCTAATGCAATTCCATTTACTGTAAATTTAAACTGCGCAGTTTTTGACCCATTTGGAATTATGTAAAGAATTATTAATCTTAGTGAGCAGAAAGTCTTGTGGGGACTGTAAACACCCTCGTCAGAATTTTCAATATTTGTTCCTGACTGACAAATCTTTGCATTGGAGCATTGATTCATAAACCTAGTTTTAAATTCATTATTGTTCAACTTTATTGACATTCTGTGCCAATTTATGTAGCCAGTCTAACATCTTCTGTAAATAGCTTGCTGTTTTCTCTGTTTCTCCCCTTCTCCAAATTAAAGATGTAGTAGCGGATTTAAGGTTATATTTTGTTCTGATATTCAGATTATTAAGTAATAAAGGAAGAACACGAGACCAAGAATAAACCTTGCAAAAAAATTGGCCATCACCTCCCTTCCTCTTAACACTATGCTTAAGAGTACTTTGTTTCTCAGACTTATTAATTTTTGATTTACTTTGGAAATGCTGGAGAACTGTAAAAGAGAATGGAGAAACAGAAAGAGTGGGAGGGAAGTGAGTGAGGATAAGGATTAATGCCCTTCAGCCCATCGAGTCTGCACAGTCAAAAACAGCTACCTAACTATTCTAATCCCATTTTCCAGCACTTGACCTGTAGCCTTGAATTCCCCGACATTATAAGTGCACATCTAAACACCTTTTAAATGTTAAGATAGTTTATGCCTCTACCACCCTTGCAGACAATGCGTTCCAAACACCATCTGGATAAAAAAAAATTCCTAACATCTCCTCTAAATCTCCTATGCCCCCGGTTCTTGTTCTCTCCAACAAGGGGAAAAGTTTCTTCTTGTCTATCCTGTCTATGCCAATCATAATTGTATATATGTTTATCATGTGCCTCTTCAGTCACCTCTGCTCCAAGGAAAACAACCCCAGTCTATCCAATCTCTCTTCACGACTGAAACTCTCCAGCCCACGCAAAATCCTGGTAAATTTTCTGTGCATCCTCTCCGGTGCAGTCACATCCCTCCTATAATGCAAATTCCAGAACTGCACACAATACTCCGGTTGCAGCCTAATCAATGAGTTAAACAGGTCCAACAAAACCTCCCCGCTTTTAACCTCTATGTCTTGGTTAATAAAGTATCCCATATGCCTTCTTAAGCACTTTATCTAACTGTTCTGCCATATTCAAGGGAGCAGCGGTTGTGAAGAATATTCAGCTGGAGCAAAATGAAGGTCTTACTTTCAGGTTGAATTACTTATCCTGAACTATAATAAATAGAAAAGGCCACACAATCGCTACATAAAGCAGCATTTGTTTTATCATGGAAGAACATCAGGTGAAAATAGAATTATTCAAGATTTTCCTAATCATGTTTTGACAGTAGATGGATCCAACTTATCATTTGGTCATCTTCAACAAAAGAAATATAAGAAATAGGATACTTAGCAGGCCATTTAATTCCTCAAATATTCTTGCTAGTCCATGAGTTCATATAGGTTTGATGTGATGGATCTAGTTGCCTTTGCTTGCCTGTCCCCCATCCTTGACTCCTTTATCAATTAAAAATCTTAGTTATCATTGAATCTATTCAATGACTTGGTGCTGGGAGGGAAAGAGTATTCCAAACATTGATGACCCTCTGAGAGAAGAAATTCTTGTTTATCTTCATCTTAAATGGGAGACTTCCATTTTGAAACAGTGTTCCTTAGTTCTGGATTCTTCCATGAGGGAAATATTCATTCAGCATTTATCCTGTCAAGCTCCCTCATAAGCTTATATGTTTCAACAATGTCATCTCTTATGCTTCGAAACTCCAATGAGTAAAAACTCAATCTGCTTAACCTTAAACATTATCTTATAGGGTATAATCAATTGATTTTAAAATATCAACACTTAGATTTAATAAGTTAATTAATTCAACATGGCGTACACAGCAATTAGGCTGTAAAAGCTTCAGTTTTATTTGCAAGTTAAAAAATGTGAAATGGTATTCTAGTCTGAGTTCTAATTGCAGTCCTGTATAAGCTTTTGAATTATCTGAGGTGCAAATCTCAACACTCCATCATGTAGCTCAAAAGAACAGGTAAACCTGCAGGACATGCCATTGGGACTGCCACCTGCTCAAGTATTTGTAGAAATAAATCTTACAGAAGTTACATGAAAATTCCCTCGGCAGTAAATGATAGCTGAAGGCAGTTCACCTACAATATTCAGACTTCCTGCTTTGATAAGTGTGCATATGATTCATTCCACCAAACCAATTCCTTTTCCCATAAGGAAAGTAAATGCAACTTTGTACTGACATGCCAAATGCTTCCAATAATTCTCAAATAAAACATTCAAATTAACATGGCTGTCGAAATCTGTCATGATACAATTTAAGTTGGAACCTTAGGTACAAGTTCCCACATGTCTGACTGAGTAATGTTTTTGTGCATGTCTCTGTGTATGTGTATGGGTGCTGGGCTAGGCATTGAATGTGATTTTATGTGCTCTTATACATGTCTATTAATGTTTTCTTTTTTAATTTTTGCAAAAACAAAGACTAAGATACAAAATACAACCAAGCTTGAAAAACATAGAATTTAGCCTATTACATATAGAGTAATTTTGGTGATGCCAAGTTTATCGTTTAAATGCTTGAAGGTTGTAGAAGAAGCTGGAAACTATTCAGTGAACTCTGTTAACAAGGTGTGGAGCTGGATGAACACAGCAGGCCAAGCAGCATCATAGGAGCAGGAAAGCTTGACGTTTCGGGCCTA
>JAHRHZ010000013.1:5050546-5113797 GCA_024137785.1 Ginglymostoma cirratum
TAGGCCCGAAACGTCAAGCTTTCCTGCTCCTATGATGCTGCTTGGCCTGCTGTGTTCATCCAGCTCCACACCTTGTTATCTCGGATACTCCAGCATCTGCAGTACCTATTATCAGTGAACTTGTTGATCTTCCATCTTCCATCCGTAGGTCTATACCCCATGCTGTGCTCTTTAAGCTTAGTAGGACACAGGTCTGTGACATCATTGCAAGGTTGCTGAAAGGGTCCTAATATTCTGCATGACAGAAATTGGAAGATGTAAAGAGTTCTGCTGCTTTTGAAAAGATGAGCGAAAGAAGGTGACAGAAGAAAAATTAAATCTTGATTTCAAAGCCACGTTAATGCAGGTGAAGATCAGGAATGTGGAATATTAATTTAGCAACTTAAAAGAAACATAGTAAGAAAGCTTGAAGAACCACTGGTCATTCATGTATAATGGGACAGATAAAATTAGAATTCAGTATGTGGAGCATCTGTTGCACAAACTCGAGCATGTGATACAATTTATTTCAGAGATAGTAGGAAATTTATTTCAGCTCTATTCCATATTGTTATACGATGAGATACTTCAAAATAAGCAACATGTTTTCTTTTCTTGAAGCGTACTTTATGCTCATTTAGTGGTGTACATATCTGTCAGATTTATAGTTTAAAGTGCACTGGTCAGTTTCTCACAGGAAATGACAATTAGATGCTTTCTGCCCACTTTCCAAAAAAAGACTGAAAAATCACTTTTGTAAATAATGGCTCTGTCTTCAAAGCATAATGAACTGTGTAGAGCCAGAATAGGTACCTAGGTGAAAAACAAGACAATTTTAAAAAATAGTGATTTAATAATGTATTGTTCACAGGATGTAGTGATTGACAGATCAATTAAAGTACCAAAACAGTATGAAGTTCTCAGTGCTGATAGTTCCACTGACAATTCTCACGAGATCATAGCCAAACAAGTCTTATTTCTTGGTAGTTTTGCAATAAGTAATTCCAAAGACATGGTTTTCTCTAATTGCTTCCTAAGGATCATACTTAAATCTGTAATAGAAACCAATGAGAAAAAATATATTGTGCCTCAAATCAAATTCTTTTCCAAGATATTAAATTGTCCTCTATTGTTCAATGAACTGCAGCCTTCTAGTCTCCTATAATTGGCAGGTAGGGGTGAAGAATCAAGGTCAGCTGTTTGCGCACACGAATGATCTATTTTCTGAATAGTCTGAATATTCAAAATTGTTATCCTGAAATTTGATCATATTTACATTATGGAGCAGAATTCTAGTAAAATAACAATGCTAAGCAGTTAACTTGTGACATATTTTACGGCATGGTGAGTACTTTTTAAAAACAATTGTGTTGGAATGACTGTACCATGAGCTTTGGCTTTGGAATTTATATGCCCTTAACAAATATATAGACCTTGATCACCCATCCTCCTCCCACACTCCAACTCTCACTTCTGCTTCGTAGTGTATAGTATTTTTCACTAAACATTCACTTTCCCCTATTGTATTTGTTTTACAATACTACTTTTGGCATCAAATACAATATTTTCAGTCATATTTAAGCTCTGTAGTACCAAGAAATGTATTACCATGAATTGATGTTTAACAGAGAAACAGAGTTTAATGGAGAAGAGGAATAAAAGAGATACTTTCAGGATGGCAGACTTTGACTAGTCAAAGATCAGTAGGTAAGCCTCAATTACTTAGAATCTATATCAATGATGCATGTTACATGTCAAAATTTGGGAATGTTACAAAGCTAATTGGTAAAACAAGAAGTGGGGATGATGCAAGAAGCATGCAGAAAGACATGCAGGTTCAGTGTATGAGAAAGAATGTGGCAGATGAAATCTAATTTGATGAAGTTAGACACAGAAGTCGGAAATATAAAATAAGACTTTCTTAAATGATGAGAAGTTAGGAAATGTTTATACGCAGAGGCGTCTAAGGGTCCTTCTGCACAGAATCACAGGAAGTTATTGTGCGGCATAGCAAGTAATTAGATTGCAAGAGTTATGATGGCTCAGTTACGAAGGATAGGTTATAAGAGTTACTATAAGAGTAAAGAAGACTTACCACAATTATACAGGATCTTGATGAAGCCATACCTAAGTATTATGGACAATTTGGATCTCCAGCCTAAGGAAAGACATATATGCCTTATAAATTATATTGCAAATGCTGTGAAGACTGGTTTCTGGAATGATGGGATCTACCTCTAGAGACAGATTAAGTAAACTAGGCCTATATTCCTGGGAGTTTACAAGAATGAGATTGTTAAAAGGCAGGTGTGGTATTGCAAAATGTTTTCCTTGGATAGAAATCCTAGAACCTGGGTTTGCAAGTTCAGAGTAACGTTTTGACCATTTAGAATTGAGTGGAGGAAATGTTTTTCATTCAAAGATTTGTCAATCTTTGCAATTCCTTACTCCGCAGACTAAGGATGTTCAGTGGTTGTGCATAATCAATTCAGAGATTGTTAGATATTTGAATATTAGGTATATTAAAGGAGATAGTACCGGACAGAAGATCTGAGGTAGAAGGTGAGCCATTAATTTATTGAATGGCAGAGTAGGCTTGAAGTGCCAAATGACAGACTGATGCTTCATGTTCTTATATTCATTTGTGGCTGGACACTCACTGACATACATCTCTTTTTTCTTGTTGGAAGAGATGGCTTATAACAGTAGACAGCAGCAGAGAACTGGAGGATAGGTTTGCTTCGATATTTTAGCCACTATTGTGGAGACAATGCTAACCATCAGAAGCAGAGGCAGTGTTGAGATTGTAGTCACTGGAGTGATCAAATGTTAGAAAATGTTCATAACTAATTTTCTTTCACTCATCAATTTGAGGGAAATATTTTCCACTATGTCCTTATGAGTTTAAATGGTGGTTAAACTGAGTTGTGTTGTAAGCTGTACAAGTACAGTTGAAATGTAAAAGGGGAGCAGGCATTGTCCATGGGCAATGTTGGAGTTCAAATAGATGAGGAGAAATCAGTCATGTGAGCATAGGTTCTATGTGTCTAGGGATGGAAGGGTGGTTTCTAACCCAATCCCGGGGAGTTTGCGACAATGGTAGAAAAGGGAAAGTCACAGGGAGATTGATGACCATGGCACAGTCCTTCCTGTGAGAAGCTCATTTGTCCAGTGGCGTTGGGGTTGTGATTGTGTCACAGCCATGGGGTGAGTTGGATCTGGTAGGTTGGGATTTGGTAGGTCAGAGTTAGGGAGTGTATGGTCTAGTTAGGAGGTGAAGGAATGTAATAATGTAGGCTTGACAATGAAAGGGTACAGAGACAATGGAGGTATTGAGATCTGGACTCAGACTGAGGGGAAAAATGAGAAAATGAATAATCATATGGCAGGGAAATTACAGGCTCACAGAGGCAACAGGCAGTGTAAGATATATTGAAAGGTAAGGAATGGGGAAATGTAATGGGTGACCAAGAGGGTTGAATAAATCAGTTCAAATGATAGAAGTAAATTTCACCATCTTGAATTAATTCACAAAAATCCCTTTCAATTTTGAAAAGGCAACACCCGAAGTGGGAAGAGAATACTTTTGCGTAGTTCAAGCTTAGGATTTCTGACTCTCAGAGGGGCTACCCTATTGATTACAAGTCTGGGGGAATGAAGAATCACAATTAGTTGAGTTTAATTCCCCAATAACAAACAGCAGTGAATCTCGTGTTGCTAAATACAGAGGGACTTCAACTGAACAGATCTCAGAGGTACCTGGTCTCTAGTAGTCCTCCAAGCACCAGAAACTTTGGCCACTGTTTTTTTCTGCTGGCTGCCAATTCACATCCATCATATATGTACCAGATTGTGACCTCAAGCCTTCTTTAGATAGTGACCTACAAGCTGAATGCCTCTTGTGGTGTTGAGGTGTGCAGTTAAACACCATGCCTTCTCTGAGATGTTAGAGACATTATCCTCAGAGCCAGAAGTGGTGATAGTGCAAATGTGAGGCTGGTCGTAACTTCCTCCTGGTCTGGTAACCACTCATACCACTCGTGAAGAGAAAGATTTAGTTGCTGAAGATGCAGCCCCTTTTGCAGACCAATGTCTGATACTGCTTGCACATCTGAGAAGAACAGAACGAAAGCTTCCTCACTGGTTTCTTATAACTTTTCTGTCTCCCCATAGTGCAAGAATTATCACAATTCTCCCCATGCCAACCTTGTGGCTTGATCTTTGTAAAGGGTGATGATCATATCTTTGACATTCCTTCATTAGTCTGGACACGTGCCTTCCTCTGGTGGGCCATGAGAAATTGCATGTTTGAATGTGGTGACAATAATTGCATGAGCACTTTATGAGCATGCATAGCCATGCCACGTTCTCACCCTTCCCAGTAAGTGAGTAGGGAACACAATAGTGGAAAATATCAGTACATTGACAATATGAGGAGGTTATCAGCCTTTTGAGTGCACATCATCCTTGTGCTGCCAGCTCTAGAAAAGAGGACTTCCATTCTTTCAAGGGCTCTTGGATCAGAACTTCTAGTGAGGTATTGCTAAATCAGGGGACCAGGCTTGTTCCACTTTAGACATCTCCTGGGCACAGGGGAGTGTCAGGAGGCTATGGTAACAACTATAAAAAACTCCAACAATGTTTCAGGCTTATAGTGAATGAAAGGCTGCCTTAATATCCATAGATAACCTTGGAATGTCCGACCTTTAACCTTGAAAGGTCCTGTAAGGTATGAGAAACATCTGCTCACCTGTCACATAAGATTTGGTGTTTGACTTGCAAAACAACTCACATGCATACAAAATAAGTTGCAAAGAACATGGTCGTGCAAGAAAGGAATCTCAGGCCCTGGTGGAAATGATGACTTCTGACATGATCTCGCCATACATGAATTCCAAAAGGGAAACTTCCACGATGTGTATTTAAAAATACAGCTCAAATAACTGTTCTGAGATCAGGTGGCACAAAAAACTTAATTTTATTCTAAAGTAATCTCAGTTCTATATGCATTGTTCCAAGTATAATAAAATACTGATGAAGGGTCTAGGCCCGAAACGTCAAGTTTTCCTGCTCCTATGATGCTGCTTGACCTGCTGTGTTCATCCAGCTCCACACCTTATTATCTATAATAAAATACTAATTAGTTACTATTTTCTTAACTGTGTTTGTTATATTCAACTAATTATATACAGTCACAAAAGAAAATTCAAGGTGATGTAGAGCACTTGAACATGTAATTATAAAAGCAAACAGTTTTATGATTATGGATGCATATGAGTTTATTGTTATCTCCAGACGCAAATTTTATTTGGTGTAATTCCACCTTACGTTCTGACTGAGGTTCAGGGAAGGAAGGAAATATTTGAACAGCGCTGATCCAAACCAAAGGGTTTGATTGGGGCATTTATACTTGTGACAACCTTTCTTTCTCTTTCAGTTAGATTATGAAGGATGAATTAGCCACAAACTCTTTGATTTATTTCAATACGTGTGCATTATGAACACAATTACCCATAATTTGCTGTCAAAATAATGACAAGGCTAATGTTGCTGACTATTATTTACGTACAAATACTGCAGCAACCTTAGGCTAAAGCAGACATGAGGTTAAACATGGAAATCCAAAGGTTGCAGTACAAGATGCGGTATGTTGCTATTACCTTTGCAAAAATAGCATTTTGTTCACTGCCTCAAAATTGGAATGCATTAAATAGTGTAAAAGTTAAATTTGCACAATTAACATGAATGAAATTCACCAGAGAAAGCTATGCCTTGTCCATCTCAATCTATGTACCTGTTAATTATGTAAAAATCTTTATCACTGCCAATCAAATTCCTTGACACAGAACATTAACAATTACAAGTGTAAGGTCTCATCTTTTGTCTTTTTCTCTCTCTCTTTGCTAATCCAATACTTTGTTGTCTCTCTTTCCTCTTCCTGCTTGCAATCTGGCTTTGAGGTTGGCAAATTTTGGTTGCCCAAATTCAGTTTGGTTTAGTTTGAGTACAGCGATTGCAATTTGCAACAGATCAATGTGGGGTCTATGCAAATTTTCTGTCCCTACCTCAGCTGCATGATTTAACAGAGTTGACTGAATGATTGCAATGCCACTTTCCTTCCCCCAAAGTGTGACATAGGGCCTTCTGGAATATTGGTTTGCTCATCACCTGTTACAATCACAAAGACAGAAGTTTCTGGAAAAGCTTAGCAGGTCTGGCAGCATCTGTGGAGTGAAATCAGAGTTAACATTTTGGGTCAAGTGACCCTTCCTCAGAACTGCTAATCAGCTAGTACAGTCACCTTGCTCACTTAAAGACAAACTGTACTTACAAGTTGGCTGCACAAAACTGTGTAAATTACTGCGAAGTGAAGGGGAGGAGAAACCATTAATCCAATGATTCAACTAATGTTCTCTGGACCCAGATTCAAACTCTGCCATGGTGGAATTTGAATTCAATAAAACACACCTGGAATTAAGAAACTACTGATGACTATGAAACCATTGTCTATTGTTAAGAAAAGCCAACTGGCTCACTAATGTCCTTCAGGGAAGCAAATCTGGCATTCTCACCTGGTCTGGCCTACATGTGGCTCCAGACCCACAGCAATATGGTTGACTCTTAACTGCCTTGTGAAATGGCCTAGCATGCCCCTCAGTTTCATCAATCACAACAAAGACTCAACAAAGAAATGAAATCAGACTGAAGACCTGGCCTAGATTTAGGCACCTGAAAAGTCAATGGCAGAACCAGCCCTATCAACCCTGCAAAGTTCTCCTTCCTTACATCTGGGGCTCCTGCCAAAATTGGGTGAGCTATCTCGCGTAATAGACAGGCCATAGTCATAGAATCATACCTTACAGACAATGACTTAGACATTAACATTACATTCCCTGGATATGTCCTGTCCTATTGGCAGGACAGCCCCAGCAGAGTGGCAGCACCATGGTATATCGTCTGCAGGAAGTTGCTCTGGGAATCCTTAACATTGACTTTGGACTCCATGGAGTCTGATGCCTTCAGGTTAAGAAGGGCAAGGAAACCTCTTGCTGGTTATCACGTCCTGTCCTCCCTCAGCTGATGAATCAATACTTCTCCATGTTGAACAATGCTTGGAGAAAGCACTGAGGGTGATAAGGATGCAAATGTACTCTGGGTGGGAGATTTCAACATCCGCCACCAAGTGTGCAGCACTTGAACAACAGCACTGCTGTTCAAGCTGTTCAGGTCGTAAAGTTTATAGCTGCCATAACAGTCTGTGGCAGATAGCGAGGGAACCGACAAGAGGAAAACACAAACTTGACCTCATCCTTTCCAATCTACCAGCTGCAGATGTATCTGTCCATGAAGGAGTGGGTAAAAGTGACCACTGCACAGTCCTTGTGGAGATGAAGTCCTGCTTTCTCACTAAGAATATTCTTCATCATGTTGAGTGGCACAATCACTGCGCTAAATGGAATAGACTTTGAACAGATCTACCAATTCAAGACTGGGCATTCATGAGGAGCTGTGGGCTATCAATAGCAGCAGAACTGTACTCCAGCACAATCTGCAATCTCATAGACCAGCATATCCCCCACTCAACCATTACCATCAAGCCAGGGGATCAACCCTGATTCGACGGAGAGTGCAGGAGGGCATCCTAGGAGCAGAACCAGGCATACATAAAAAGGAGATGCCAACATGGGGAAGCTACCAAACAGGACTACTTCCATGCCAAACAGTATAAGCAGCAAGTGATAGACGGAGCTAATCAATCCCATAACCACTGGATCAAACTTAAGCTCTGCTATCCTGTCACATTCAGTAGTGAATGGTGGTGGGCAATTAAACATCTTACTGGAGGAGGAGATTCCATAACCATCTGCTTCCTCAATGATGGATGAGCCCAACACATCATTGAAAAGATAAGGTGAAGCATTCACAGCAAACTTCAGCCAAAGGTGCCAAGTTAATGATCCATCTTGGAATTTCTCTGGTGGTCTCCAGCATCACTAATGCCAGTTTTCAGCCAATTCAATTCATTTCATGTGATATCAAGAAATGGTTTGGACAGTGCAAAAGCTATGGACCTGGATTACATTCCAGCCCTATTACTGAAGACTTGCCACTGCTCTGCTATTCTCTTCTAAAAAGTTAAAACACTGGCATCTGCCTGACAATGTAGAAAATGCCTTGTTATGTTCTGTACACAAAAAGTAGGACAAGTTCAACCTGACCAATTATTTCACCATTATTCAACTCTCATCAGTAAAGTGATGAAAGGTGTCATCAATAGTGCTATCAAGCAGCACCTATGCTGCAATAACCTACTTAGTAATGCCCAGTTTGGGTTTTTTGAGGGCCAATCAGCTCCTATTTACAGCCTTGGCACAAGCATAGATAAAAGAGCTGAATTCCAGAGGTGAGCTGAGAGTAATAGACCTTGATCAACGCAGCATTCGACTGAGTGTGGCATTAATGGAGCTCTAGCAGAACTTGAAGCAGTGAATAACAGGGGACAAACTAGTCACGAGTTGATATCATACCTGACACATAGGAAGATGATCATGGTTGATGGAGGTCTGTCACCTCAGCTCCAGGAAATCTCTGCAGGGCTTCCTCAGGGTAGTGTCCTTGGCCCACCATCCTCAGCTGCTTCATCAATAAGCTTCCATCCATCGTAAGGTCAGTGTGGGGATATTCACCAATGATTGGCCAATGTTCAGCATCTTTTGTGACTCCTTAGATACTGAAGCAGTCCATGTTCAAATGCAGCCAGATCTGAATAATATCCAGGCTTGGGCAGACAAGTGGTGAGTAACATTTGCACTACATAAATGCCAAGCAATGACCATCTCCAATAAAAGACATTCTTGACGTTCAGTGGTGTTACCATCACTGAATATCCACTATCAACATCCTTGGATTTACCACTGATGAGAAACTCATCTGGACTCACCATGTAAACACAATGGCTACAAGAGCAGGTCAGAGGCTAGGAATACTACAGCAAGTAGCCCATCTAGATCCCCAAAGCCTGTCTGATATCTACAAGGCATAAGTCAGGAGTGTGATGGAATACAAAACTGCCCAGGTGGATTCAGCTCCTGCAACAGTCAAAAAGCTTGACAACATCCAGGACAACGGAGCCTGCTTGGTTGGCACCACATCCACATGCATCCACTCCCTCGACCCCCAATGTTTACAGCTGTAAGTATGATCTACAAGATACACTGGAGAAATTCACGTAATATCCTTAGACAATGACCATTTCTATCTAGAAGAACAGGGCAGTAGATACATGGGAACACTACAAGCTTCAAGATCCCCTCCAAGCCAGTCATGATTCAGCTTGGAAACATCTTGTCATTCCTTCACTGTTGCTGGATTAAAGTCCAGGAATTCCATCCCTAAGGGCATTGTGGGTCTACCTATAACAAGTGGACTGCAGTGGTTCAAGAATGCAGCTCACCACCACATTCTTAAGGGCAACCAGGAACTGGCAATAAATACTGGCTAGCCAACAACACTTGCATCCCACAAATGTATAAAAAAGAAAACAGGGCAGTTTCCACAGTAACGAATGTGGCACTTGAGGTATTAGTGGTACATTTGGGCGGAAGAATAGGTGACATAGTTTCATGGAGCACCATAACACCAATCAAAATAGTCCTCAAAAGGGAGTGGGAGCAGATGCTGCATAGGTTAGCTGGCAACACAGTGGCTCAGTGGTTAGCACTGCAGTCTCACAATACCAGGGTCCTGGGTTCAATTCTATCCTTGGGTGACTGTTTGTGTAGAGTTTGCACATTCTTCCTGTGACTGCGCGGGTTTCCTCCCACAGACCAAAGATGTGCAGGGTAGGTGGAATAGCCATGCTAAATTGCCCATAGTGTCCAGGGTTGTTTAGGTTAGGTGGGTTACAGGGGAATGGGTCTGGGTGGGATGCTCTGAGGGGTTGGATGGACTTGTTGGGCCAAAGGGCCAGTTTCCACACTGTAGGGATTCTAAGATCTGAGAAAAGAACATGCCCTTTGGCCCACAGTGCTGTGCCCAACATGACACCAAATTAAACTAATCCCTTGTGCTTTCCCTTTGTTCATATTCCTGTGCTTACCTGAAAGTCCCTTAAACACTTCTATCGTATCTTCCTCCACCACTTACCCCTGACAGTGTATTCCAGACTCTTACCACTTTGCGTGTAAAAAATACCTGTCCTTCACATCTCCTTTGAACTTTTGCCCCCGCACCTTAAATGAATGTCCCCTGGTAATAGACGTCTCAACTCTGGGAAAAAGATTCCGACTGTCAACCCTATCTACGCATCTCATAATTTTACAGGCTTCTATTTATTCTCCCCTCAGCCTCCGCCACTCCAGAGAAAACAACCTGAGTTTTTCTATCCTCTCCTTATTGCTCATACCCTCTAATCCCGGTAGCATCCTAGTAAACCTCTTCTGCACCCTCTCCAAAGCCTCCACATCCTTCTTCTGCTGTGGCGATCAGAATTGAATGCAATACTCTAACTGTGGCCTAACCAAAGTCTTATAAAGCTGCAACGTGACATCCTGTCTCTTTTACTCAGTTCCCCGATCAATAAAGGCAAGCATACCACACACCTTCTTTACCACCCTATCTACTTGTGCAGCCACTTCCAGGGAGCTATAGGCTTGAACCCTAAGATCCCTCTATACACTTGTGTTGTTCAGGTTCAGTGACCTTTAGTTGTAAACCTTTTCTTAATATTTGATCTCCAAAAGTGCAGCACCTCAAATTAAAAGCCATCTGCCATTACTCCACCCACATCTGCAATTGATCTATATGCTGCTGTATCCTTTGACAATTTTCAGCACTATCCATAGCTCAAGCGATCTTTGTGTTGCATGCAAACTTACTAACCCACCGATCTACCATTTTCATCCAAGTCATTTATATATATATATCACTTCTGGAATCTGGATCTGTGGACCATGTAATAGTACCATAAGAAGTTTAACGTTCTCATATTGGTTGGTCCAAGTCAGAACAGCATCTTCACATGTTATCTCCTACTTACAAAACCAACATCTTATGCTACTCCAAAAGGCCATAATCCCATCTTCAACTAGTAACACTCCCTGATCTTCAGATTTCTGCCTAACCTCTAGATACTCCACTTCATGGGAGGACAAAAAAGGTATTTTCAGGCTGACCTAGAGTGAGGATTTATGTCACAGCTCACTGAAGCAAGAAGTGACTCAGGTCCTACTACAGCAAGCATCAAACACCCAGACTTCCGAACAGCAGGGTACATCCAGACAAGTTGCAACTGGAAAGCAGTGCAAGAAATTACTGTACCTGCAAGTGAGAAACTTGGCTCTTTTGATAACTTTAGTGCATCTTGCAGATTTTTGTTTTCTTTTCCAGGTTGAACAAACAATGAAGAGATAGCCTGCACTTAAATTGCCCAGTTTTGGAGTCCATAGATCATTTAGCTGGTTGGACTATATGACATCAGCTCAGCGCTGAATCAAAAGCTTCTGTATGTGCAAGAAATGTAGCTGTCTGGGTCCGTACCTTTTAAAGAATCCCATACACGGTGCAAGGATAGCACCAGCAGTACAGGCTGCATGAAAAGGGATGCAGGCCCTAAATGAGGCAATTTCACATCCAGAATTACAATTACTTCTCAGTCCTTGTGCTGCATTTCATAAACCATCTACCTGCTCCTAAGAGATACACATTTAATTGTGATGTTCACTTAGTTCCCAGATGCCTTGTTACTCCTGCAGCAATGAGCTCACACTTGCAGTAATTTGGGATGCAAATATTTTAAAAACATGCTCAGTTGAATAATGGCAGGCACCATTGGATTCCTTGTCACTGGGAAATCTTGGCAGTTAGTTATTAACCAGCAGTTGCAGTAAAGGTGCCAACTTTATGAAAGTCATTTTTTAACTGTCTCCAGATAATAATATCATGGAAGTCATGTGTAAATTAAATTGATACAGAGCTGTGTTAAAAACTGATAATAATCACTTCTTTAAAAATTCTCTGGTTTACATGCAGCACTGTCACAATCTTTTAGAATTTTATGTTTTTTATCAAAATTATTAAAAAATTAATTTCTTCTAATATATATTTCCAGGTATATGCTCCATGTGGTATGTGTGGCACACAGCAGTAAGGCCTCAGCCTGGATTTATGACTTGTGCTCAATTGGCACAATCAAGAGAGAGAGAAAGAGTCCTTAGGGTAGGAAGAAGAAAAAAATGGCTGTGATTCCTGATACCAATTATGACACAGTAATTGTAGCACATGTTGAAAGTCTGTACATTTGGATGCTAGGTGAGGAGACAATTCGCCTACGAAAGCTCCTATGATTAAATAGCCTGCAGTCATTACTCAGGCTCAAATGAAAACATGGCTCAGGTACAAGTGGCTGCAGCCCCTATAGACTCATACCCTTCTTGGAACACTAACTTCAGGAAAGAAGCAGATGGAAGCAATGTTTAGAGAACTACATTTGAACAAGATTCTACATAGAAACAGAATATTTACAGCACAAATGTGGGCTTTAGCCCATTGTGTTTTCACCAGTCAATAAGAAAGTGATCCAACCCAATCTTATTTTCCATTTCCCAGTCAGTTGCTTTCTTGGTTGCAGCACTTCAATTGTATTTCCATATTTTTTTTTTAAACGTGATGTGGGTTTCAGGGTAGTTTCAGACTCTCACCAGTATCAGGTGAAAAATTTCTTCTCAATTCCTTTCAAATCCTTCTGCCAGTTACATTAACTCCATAGTCCTTTGTTTAAGTGTATCAAGGCCAGACAATAGAGCAAAGTTTGTCTTCCTTAAACATCAGAAGTTAAAATTCACTTCATAACTTGGAAATGCAAGATATAATTGAATGGCTCACAACCAGAAATAAATGGGCTGACATTTCCATCATCAGAGATCCAGCATATGCATGATTTGGAGTGTTGATAAACATTAGCATGTCTATTCAATATAATATTCAGTTCTCTTCAATAAATCATGTCCTTTAGGCTTGTCACGTAATTAGTTTATGGCTGCTAACAAGTGATCTTATAGTGGAAAACTACTGTGAAAATGTTGACAAGTTGTAATTTTTTTTATTTTCATGTAGTACGGTGCCATCTTGTCTCACTAGATATTCAAAGGATATTCTGACAGCATTTACATTACCTTGCAGAGGTCTTCACTTCAAGATGGTCATTAGAAGCATTCGCAGGACCCAAGTAGTGTTGCTTACACCATCAAGATGACCAATGATTACAGTGATTTGGCAACAAGCTCCAACACCAAAAGCAAAAACCCACAAAAATATTTGATAATCACTTCTTAAATCACATGTGTGGCAATGCTTGTTCCTAATGGATTGCTTTGTTCAGCCATCAGCAAATATGCACCATGTAGAACTATGCATTGCCTAGTTGACTTTATTTGTTGCATTATGCAAATAGATGATGCCAACGATAAAGAAGAAATTCCACAGATGTGTTTTTTCATCAGCTGATGTTAGTTGCTAGTATTTTTGTGCTCAGGTTCATGAACAAGGCTTTTCGCTTAGCTGGCAAACCTTTCATTACTTCTGACATAACATGAGGAAGGTGCAGACCATGTTTGGATTGTATTGTAATTAATTAGCAGTATTCACCAGAGCACCTCAAGTTTATTCCCCGGCATGTGTGAGTTAGCCATACCAACTGAGGCACCATCTTGGAAGGTACAATACATTTCAACATTCTTGACTAGGATGAAAAAGAATCATGATCGTTGCCATTCAATATATCCATTCCCAAAAATGCATACGTGTCAATGACAATGAGGAAAAATGTAAGACTTAACTCTAATGCCATCATAGTCGAAGTGCCTACTATCTTTCATTGTTTAGTTTCATGTATAAAAAATACTCCCTTGAGCAACATAAATACCACCACTTCTGGAAATGTTTCTTTGCAAGAATCGATGCCTTGTGTAGAATAGAGAAAAAATGGAGCAAAAGTTATTTGTTTTTATGATGACACATGTTGCTCTGAGGCTTTGTTTCTGTGTTTGCTGAATAGTAAGCAACTACAAGCCAAATCAAGCTTTTTAATTTCCCATTTTCACCTTTCTATGCACAAGTGCAAGTTATTTTTACATGTATTGAAAAGACTCATGGTTTTAACACTAAAGACTGGGGTCTGCCACCTATTACATCACACAAGTACAAAACATATCCATCAATCATGGTTGTCTAATTTTTTTGTTTTCTATCATTGCTATTATTAAAGATAATAGCAAATTCCACATGGTGCTGTCCATGGAAATCGATAAATATTAGGTTTGTTTTTAACATACACAATAGCGATAAAGCCAGCAAAAATAAATCAGACATTGAATTCACAGAGCCACCTAGTAGCCAAAGTCAAATTGAATGGGAAATTTTCACATACTTTGCCTTGGTTACCGTTGACAAAAAGACACAAAAATCATGACAATAAGAAATAGGTTTGTGGCAGGAGAAATGAGTCCTATGCAAGATTTTTAATAAAATGTTGATATACAAAAGGGAAAATAACATGGCATTATTACTTACACCATACTGGAAAATAACCATGTGTTATACAAAGTAATTTGCATGGACTAAATTAGTTTGACTCACTATACACTGTTTATTCTGAGTGCACAAAATTATCATTTGAATTTTGGTTTAAGGCTGAGACGAAGATGTTTTGCTTCTTGAAGCGTTTTCTTATTAGCAGCATCGTGGGTTAATGCCAGTTGGCAAGGAAGACTAGACTTAAAATAACCAGCATGACGTTTTTTTGGCCTGCACAATTTATATCATGCAGGAGCATGCAATTAACTCTGTTCATTTAGTCTGCTGCAGTACAGGAAGCACTTGATCTAGTGAATACTTGTAAGACTCAGAAACCTCTGGATCCTTTATGCTGCTGAAACATTTGTATATGTGGGTGCCATTCAGTGCAGGAGAATTGCGTGATTGCTGTCAGCACTATTCCCTTGGCTGTGCTTAAAGGGCTCCTGTACTGAAAATAAAGAAACTTTTGTTTTAGTAGAGCCCAATTGGTATTGGAATAAATTGGAAGAATCTTCACTTTTAAATAAAAAGGAGTTCTGGCAAGAGGAGATGGTACTCATGAAAAGTGAGCAATTTTGAGTGCAAAGAGGAGCGTTTACATCAAAATTAACATGTAACAGACATGTTAAGAGATGGTGAACAGAGTGAATTCCGTCTCCCACATTCATTGGATCATCTGTGTGCAACGTTTTCAAGATTAAGGAAAGATCCTACAGCATCAGTAAATTAGGCCTGAAGTGCATACTCCTTTTTTTTGTCACATCAGGAAAATATGGGCACCAACACTCATATTAAATCGTCATATTGTCAAGTTAGTGAAAATGTAGCTTCAACTTGGCACCCAGAGTTCTTTTAATTCATGGTTTATTACCAGTTCATTTTACCTCATCAATTTGTTTGCACATCCTGAATGCCTTTTGCTGCTGGGCAAAGGCCTCACCTAATCTATTCTAATACTGAGATGGCTCAATTGCTCTTTACACAACAGAGGCTTCAAGAGATCAGAAAAGAACTCACTTAGGGGTGTTCAACATCTAACTTCTGCCATTTCAACCAACAAAATGGTCCTCCAAATGTGGAGAATAGGATAGGATAGCTTGTGGAGTTTAGTGAGTGAAGTGACAACTACATCGTTCATCTTGTGAAACATATTTACAAAAAAAAACCTGCATTGCCACATGGGAAACAGCTCTCATCTCAGGAGAGGATGAGTTTGGAACTCTTGGCTAGAAATGTAAAACTTTGTTTTTGCAGCAAAAAAAAACCTCTGGCAGTCATTGCCACTCCTCAGAAGATTCATGTCACTGTATTGTTCCAGCTGAACGAGAAGCATCATGGCACCAGTTCTATCATAGGAGCAACCAAAAGCTTTGGACATTGCAAGCACCAGTACAGAAAGCAAGAGCAAGTTGGAGGATGAATTTGAAGATGAACTGCACAACAATGAGGAGAAGTATTTCAAAAAAAAAGCAAATGCAGGAGAAACTCAGCTGTGAAGAGAGAGACCAAGTTAATGGATCGAGTGCAAAGACAAATCTTACGAATTGTGAGTTTCTTTTTCTGTTCCTTTTTCAGATTTTCAGCTTCTGCAAGGTATTTTGCTTTTAAATGAGGAGAAACAAGCGCACGTGGCAGCAAATAATCTGCATGGGGAATAGTTGAATTCATCTTCAGTATATTGGATATGTGGAGCTGGAGTAGACCTGCTCACCTTGAGAAGTCACTGCTATCCCGTTACAGAAGAAAGCATATGTGCAGCATGCTGGAGAGTATTTGTGATCTTAAAGTAATTTTGATTTCTGCTAAAACAGCATACAGAGTGTAGTATAGGATTGCATTTTGTAGATTAACAGTTTTATGTATCCTAGTCAGAAGACAACCTCTTCCTTTCCTCTTGTGGACAAGAGACCTTACTATCTTGGGCACTGTGATCCTGTGATGGAGCTAGAGCTTTGAATGACTGCAGATGCCCGAACGTGGAAATCTTTCCCTCCGATATGGTACCAACCACTTTCACAGATGAGGAACGGGGGCTAATTCAAAATTGTACATATGTGCTTCACAGATGCAGTTATCCATATAAAATAACAGCTGCCTTCAGTCATATACAAAAATGATTTCTCATCGAGACTATATTTGGATTATTTTCATTAAGCAGCATGAGCCCTTCAGGTCGACTAAGTGCTGCTCTGTGATCTATACTCATTTGTGAGGAATTTTTTGGGAGACTTTTAGAATGTTGTGGAGTGACAGGAAATTTCCCAGAGATGAAGGCAGGCAGACAATTTTGTTTTTGCTTGCCAACACAATTTGAGAGACCTTGTGCTCTGATTTCTCAGAATTCTACACTTTTGATATCAACTTTTGAGAACCTTGGCAGTTGGCATCAGTTGGGAGGTTGCTGGCTAGGCAGCATTTATTGCCCATCCGTAATTGCCAAGAGGGCAGTTAAGAGTCAAACACATTGCTCTGGGTCTGGAGTCACATGTAGGCCAGACCAGGTAAGGTTGGCAGTTTCCTTCCCTAAAGGACAGTAGTGAACCAGATGGGTTTTTCTGACAATTGACAATGGATTAACAGTCATCATTAGATTCTTAGTTCCAACGTCTGCGATGGCAGGATTTGAACCCAGGTCCCCAGAACATTGTCTGAGTCTCTGTATTAACAGTCCAACAATAATACCACTAGGCCATTGCCTCCCCTTGTTTTTCAAACCCTGATTGATTTCAGATTTATTTAAGGTCGATAAAATAGTGAATTTGCGTTAAGAAAAGAAAGTAATAACTTAGGTTGTTAAGTCTAGTTTGAGATAGTCTAGAGGTTTCATCTTGTGATATTGGTTACATGGTACTGAAGTTAGGAGTAAGGAAAAAGGATAACATTTAGAGGAGGACAACAGCAACCACTGGAATAAGAAGACAAACCTGCAGTTGTTGCTTTGCCAAAAGGTTCAAGAATAAATATTGTTAAAATCAATTAACAAGTAACAACAATTTTTCACATCTCCAACATAAAGTCTGAGTGGACTTAATTGATAAGCATTTCACTCGTAAGATATTAGTCCAGATGTTCTGGTAGCAAGATAGTGACGTCTAACTCTGCAGGAATTGCCTGCAAAGACGTAGCTGCCACCCTACCTTCCAAGCAGCTTGCTTAGCTGGCACCATATCCACATGTCCACATTGACCCTCAACCCATACTTTTACCCTGCCACTGTAACCTGGTACTCTACTCAGTTGGTACTGTGCCATCCCACCACCCTACCCACTGACACACTTACCTCATCTGAACTCATTCACTGACAGAATGTCCCAAGTCTTTTCAGTGTGTTGGTGAATGAACTTACCAAACCTTTCTTAGTGCCCTAAATGATAAGGGAACATTGCTTGACTTCCCTATTGATCTAATGGTAAGGATAAGGATTTCAATTTAACTTATGCTCTGCAACTTGGAAGAGGAGTAGGTTTGGAACTCATGGACAGAAATGTGAAGCTTTGTCGCTGCAGGGAAAAAAAAATCAGAGAGGAGAGGCAATCTGGAGGTGATTGCTGCTCCTCGGAAGATTTGGACTGTTGTTTCATTCCTGCTGAATGAGTAGCATCATGGCAATTACAAATTTTCCCATCCACATGAAATGAATATTAATAATAATAAAGAACAGATGGCCTGTTCAAATTAAAAGTAGATGACAGTAATTTAAGTGGTCATTTGAAAATTTGGCACAATTAAATAATCAATGTACTTAAACTGTGTTAGCTACGGCAATCAAACTGAAGTCTCTTCCTCTTTGCTTCTTGCTCTCCACACCGGTCTCTGAGCATCACCTGTGACTGCTGGAGTTCTTTAAGTTTTAGGTAGTCAACAAAGGAATTCTTAACAGGAAGAACCATAATAAAAGTAAACAAAATGATGGCAGAACGGAACTGTTTGAAAGAAACACTCATGTGAATTGTGGGGTATTTATTCATCATTGGTACATTCGAAGATACGTAGAGCTTGAGTAGACCTGCTCATCCTGAGCAGTCGTTGTTATTCTGTTACAGAAGAAAGCATATATGTAACATACTGGAGAGTATTTGTGATCTTGAAATGATTTCAATTTTTGTTAAAACAGCACACAGAGAGGGCTACAGAAATTACGCAACATTCAATTTTGTACATTAACACTTTTAAGTGTTTGGGTCAGAACACACCTTCCTGCTTTCCCCTCTTGGATAAGATACCTTACTATCTTGGGCACTGTGAACCTCTGATGGAGCTAGAGGCTTGAATGACTCCAGAGGCCCAAATGTCATTTCAACATGGTACCAACTATTTTCACAGATGAGGAAAGTGGGCTGTTTCAAAATTTCACGTATGTGCTTCCTGGAGGCAGCTGCCCAAGGAAATAACAGCTGCCTTCAGTCATAGAAAAATGGAAACTGTTGGAGAAAAATTTGGCATCTGTGGAGACAATACAGAGTTAATGTTTCAAGTCCAGTGACCCTTCTTCAGAACTGAAAGCAACAACGAAAAGATGATACTTATGCTGATAACAGGGATAGCAGACAGTGGAGAGGGAGCCCAGAGAGAGAAAAAAAAATGTTAGGCAAAGGAGTTGAGATAGTAAATCAGGGAAGAAAAGAAGATAGATAAGTGATAATGTGGATTACGAGTGGGTGAAATTAGGTTCCTTGTGCTGGAAACAGCCAATGTCATGACAGAACCTGGGGTGTGAGGGTGGGTAAAAGACGTGGAAGGAGGTAGTCATGCTTTAAAATTATTAAACTTGATATTGTATCTTGAAGGCTGTGATGTCCCAAAGCAGAAGGTGAGTTCCTCTTTCAGCTTGCATTAAGCCTTGCTGGAGCACTTCAACAGGCCTGAGACAGAGATGTTAGCCAGGGAAATAGCAGTGTATGGAAATGGCAGACAGCTGGAGTCATGGGTTCATTTTTTACATACAGAACAAAGGTATTCCACAAAACAGTCATCCAGTCTGCATTTCATCTCTAGTGCAGAGGAGACCGTACCGTGAGCAGCAAATATTGTAGATTAGATTGAGTGAAGTGCAGGTAAATCGCTATTGCACCTGAATGGTATGTCTGGGGATTTGGATAGTGAGGAGAGAGGAGGTAAACAGATAAGTGTTACACCCTCTGCAATTGCATAGGAAGGTGTCTAGGTGATGTAGGGAAGTCTTGGTAGTGGAGGAGGAGTGCACCAGGGTGTTCTGGAGGGAACAGTCCCTGTGGAATGATGGCAAGGGAGAGAGGATGGAATGTGTATCTGGTGATAGTATCTCAATGGAGGTGATGGAAGTGGTGGCTTATGATACTTTGGATGTAGGGGCTGGTGGGGTGGAAACTGAGGACCGGGGACCCTTTCACTGTTGTGGGAGGGAAGAGAGGGATGAGGGAAGAATTATGGGAAATGGGTTGGAGACAGCTGTGGGGCCTGTCAACCAATGGCAGGAAATCCTCAGTCGAGGAACATTGTGGACATTTCTGAAACATCCCCTGGCAGAAAGTGACACTATTAGAACAGATGTGATGGAATCATTTGAACTGAGAGAATGAAATGGAATCCTTATAGGAAGCAAGTTTGAGGATATATAGTTGGTGGGTTTGTAGTGGATATTGATGGCTAACCTATCCCTGAAATGTGAACAGAAATGTCAAGTAAGGGAAGGAAGGAGTCAGAGTGATTCCAAGTGCAAGAACAAGGCGAAATTTGGAAGCAAAATTGATAAATTCTTCCAATTTTTGTTAATCTCTCGTGGGACAAGCGTGTGGCTGGTTGGTCAGCATTATTGCCTATTCCTGGTTGCCCTTGAGAAAGTAGAGCTGCCTTCTTGAATTGCTACAGTAGGTAGACCCACAATGCCATTAGGGAGGGAATTCCAGGATTTTGCTTCAGGGTGAGAGAGGGAAGTAGCACCAATGGTGTGATTTATGTATCAGACAAAGAGGTGAAAGAAATTTTTGTCTTCTCTGATATTCATCAAACTAGGCATAAGAAATACAATGTATGCAAATTAGATCTGGTAGGAGCAGGTCTATTTTTGTAGAATTATTTAGTTAAGTAAAGTATTATTTTGGTGGTGTAAGGTATCCTTTTTGACGTGCTCATGAGAAACCTTTGGGAAAAGCCAGCTGTCCGTCTGAATTGTTAAAAATAATCGTAAATGTGTGTAAAAATGCACAAACATATTGAAATCATCAAGCTCATTGGAACTGTCAACGGAGCTGTCAAAGGGAGTTGCCAAGTTGTCTAGGTATATATAACATCTGTCCTTTAAATATCTGCAGGAAAGAAATGTCTAGGGTGATTCAAAAATCATTGCTTGCTATTTCAAGATGCCTGTTGATATAAGCCACAGGATTGTCATAACGAGATGAGTGTCCATGACTGATTTCATAGTCCATCATTATAGTGTTCAGTAGCCTGTCATTCCACAGGTTGATTGACAGCTTAAAGTGATTATTGACTCTTTGAAGTCGGACTATTAGTGTAAATGCTTGTTTTCGTAAGGAATTAAAAAACTAAAATGCAGTGAATTTGTTTTCTTTTTATAAATGAAGCTTTATTCATATTAGTTAATTCATCAGTAAACAGTTAAGGACCATATTTAATCTCTGTATGGGTCCTGAGTTCAACCCTTGATAATACTGGGTTAGACAGAATGGCAGATGTAGGGGCAAGTGGGGGTAGAGAAGCGTTGGTTGACATGGAGGATATGACGAGCTAGGGAAAGCTTAGTCCTATTGTTTCTGCTCTGATAATGGAATCAAGGGTTATGGGGATAAGGCAGGAACAGGATACTGATGTGGATGATCAGCCATGATCATAATGAATGGTGGTGCTGGCTCGAAGGGCTGAATGGCCTACTCCTGCACCTATTGTCTATTGTCTATTGACAGTTTATCCTATTGTCCATAATGGTGGACTCCTACTTTCTCATTGAATTCACAATATGTTTCTGCCTGCACCTCAGCAGTCTTGTGTTGCAGCAAGTATTCAAATAAATCCACTGCCCATAGAAAGAGTAGTACCTGTCAAAGAGGTAGTGGAGTAGTCTTCATCTCCTCACCTCTTTTTTTCTCAATTAACATGGCTTTGTGCATGGGTAATCATGTCTCACTAACTTGATTGAATTTTGTGAAGAAGTAACAATAAGGATTGAGGGCAAAGCAGTGGACGTGATCTGTATGGATTTCAATAAGGCGTTCAACAAAGTTCCACTTGGTAGACTGGTTGGCAAGGTTAGATCAGATGGAATACATGGAGAACTAGCCATTTGGACACAGAACTGGCTCAAACGTAGGAGACAGAAGGTGGTGGTGGTGGAGGGTTGTTTTTCAGACTGGAGGCCTGTAACCAGCGGTGTGCCACAAGGATCAGTGCTGGATCCACTGCTTTATGTCATTTATATAAACAATTTGGATGTGAACATTGAGGTATGGTTAGTAAGTTTACAGATGACACCAAAATTGGAGATGTAGTGGACTGTGAAGAAGGTTCCTTCAGAGTACAACGGGGCCTTGATCAGATGGGGCAATGGGCCAAGGTGGCAGATTGAGTTTTATTTAGATAAATGTGAAGTGCTACATTTTGGAAAGGCAAATCAGGGCAAGACTGATACACTTAATGGTAAGGTCTTGGGGAATGCTGCTGAACTTTGGAGTGGAGGTTCGTAGTTCATTGAAAGTAGCATCACAGGTAGATAGGATAGTGAAGAATGTGTTTGGTATGCTTGCCTTTATTGGTCAGTGCATTGAGTGCAGGAGTTGGAATATCATGTTGCGCCTGTACAAAACATTGGTTAGGCCACTTCTGCAATACTATGTTCATTTCTGGTCGCCCTACTATAGGAAGGATGTTGTGAAACTTGAAAGGGTTCAGAAAAGATTTACAAGGATTTTGCCAGAGTTGGAGGATTGGAGCTATAGGGAGAGGCCGAATAGGCTGGAGCTACCTTCCTAGGAGCGTCGGAGGCTGAGGAGTAACCTTATAGAGGTTTATAAAATCATGACAGACATGGATAGGGTGAATAGCCAAGGTGTTTCCCCTGGGGTGGGGGAGTCCAAAACTAGAGGGCATAGGTTTAAGGTGAGAGGGGAAAAATTTAGAAGGGATCAAAGGGGTAACTTTTTCACACAGAGGGTGGTTCATGTATGGAATGAGCTGCAACAGGAAGTGATGGAGGCTGGTACAATTACAACATTTACAAGACATCTGAATAGGTTTATGAATAGGAAGGGTTTAGGGGGATATGGGTCAAATATTGGCAAATGGGACTAGATTAATTTAGTATATCTGGTCGGCATGGATGAATTGGACTGAACGGTTCCATGTTGTACAGCCCTACGACTATGACATTCATCCCTAGAACAGAGAGCAAAGGTATAAACAAGAGTGAGAATTTCAATTCCTTCTCTTCCTCAAGAGATTATTATACTCCTGTGAAACAGTTTGTTCTTGACTGGTGTGCACTGCCACTACATTTAACTATTTGCAAATATGACAGCCCAAAGACCAGAGATCATCACAAGCTATCATTCTACTCCAAAACAAAGTGACAATGCAATGAGTTTGTGGGTCTGCTGAATACAGGTGGAATGCAGCAGCAATATCTCCACTGTCTGGAACAATTGGGTGGGCTCATATTCCATAGCACCAAACAAGCTACCTATTTCAGTTTGGCTCCAGTCTTACAAGTTGTAAAAGGAGACCTATAAAGCTGGAAAGTGGATTTCTTCTTTTACCTATATAGAAGTGTATGATAAAGGAAGAGTAAGAGGATTTACAGAAGAGTACAATTGTCCTATGTGTTCTCTAAGAGAACAAAGCACACTGTTACTGTCTAGTCCTTCAAGTAAAAGAAACTTGGGTGAAGGGCAAAGGGGCATGGAGGATAAGTGAAGTAAATGGTTCAAAGGCATACTATAATGTATCTTGGGTGGAGATTTAGGGGAAAAAAATTATATCTTTAATTATAGCTGCTAAGAATGTGCAAAAGGAGCAAGGTCATGGTGACATTAGATCACATGGAGTTGGACCCTGAATCTGTAGGGCTCCAGACAATATGTCTTCTCTTACCATCTTTAATGTATTGTTACATTCAATAAAGTTTGTGCTGGTCACTCACAAGAGTGTAGATCTAACGTTGCAGCACTTACTTGCAGACTGGCTTGAATTTTATATTCATCAGTCAATGTCAATTTGCATGCTTGAAACTGACAGGAAAATTATCTATCTGAATGTCTTCAGCTGCCAAAGATATTTTATTGTTTAATAGAGATTTATTTTCAGAAAATTGAAGCATACTAACAGAAAGGGAAAAGGTGATTCGTCCCAAAAAATTTACTCTTTAATGCTTTAGTTTTTGGGCTAATAATCTTCTTGTGAGATCATCTGTTTCAATAGCAGAATATTTTACAACAGTGGGAACACTGTGAAAGTATTAATTGACTGCTAAGCAGTTTGGAGCAACCTGAGGTAGTGGAAGGAATACTCAGATATGGAAGAACTGCGCAGAACGTAAGCCACTGTAGCTAGTTTTCTTTCAGATGCTAGCAGACTTTCCAAGGAGATTTATCTTACATTCTTAAAGAATTCTAGACAATTTGAGACACTGGTCATAACTGAAGAGACTACAGTCCACTACCAAGTTACTGGATTTTCAAATATTTAGGAGAACATTGACACCGATTTAGCCAAGAGAATGCCTAACAATAATTCCATTTAATCAACACCTAATTGTCAGGAACTGCCATAATGAAATATACAAGTGATTGGAAGAGAATCAGAAATCAGCCACGATAATTTCATCGCATGAAGGTCTGTGATAACAAAATTTATTGAAGGAGCACACAAAGAGAATAGATGGCCCCTGATGTTTTGACTATTAACAACATCCAGGACTTGGAAACAGTATGGACTGCAGATGATAGTAGCCAGAGACAATAGATGTGAAGCTGAAAAAGCATAGCTGGTCAGACAGCATCCGAGGAGCAGGAAAGTCAACTTTTCAGTCCTGATGAAGGATTTCGGCCTGAAATGTTGATTTTCCTGCTCCTTGGATACTGTTTGGCCTGCTGTGCTTTTCTAGCTTCACATCTATTGAAAACAACATCAACAACTACTCAATCAAAGCAAAATGACATTGCAATGTGGTTTCTGCCTCTGCCAAATACTAAAGGAATGCAGAAGCAATTAAGGCAAGGGGAAAACGTTTTAGAGGAAATGAAAGGAAATTTTTTTGACCCAGCGGGCAGTAGGCATCGAGAACTCACTTCTTGTAAGGGTTGTACAGGCTGAAACATTCCTAATACTTAAGAAGTATTCAGATGTTCACTTGTGATGCTAAAGCATAAAAGGCTACGGACCAGAAAACACAGAACATAGAACATTACAGCGCAGTACAGGCCCTTCGGCCCTCGATGTTGCGTCGACCTGTGAAACCAATCTAAAGCCCATCTAAGCTACACTATTCCATTATCATCCATATGTTTATCCAATGACCATTTAAATGCCCTTAAAGTTGGCAAATCTACTACTGTTGCAGGCAGGGCATTCCACGCCTTTACTACTCTCTGTGGAAAGAACCTTCCTCTGACATCTGTCCTATATCTATCACCCCTCAATTTAAAGCTATGTCTCCTCGTGCTAGCCGTCACCACCCTATCTAATCCTTTGATCATCTTGTACGTCTCTATTAAGTCACCTCGTAATCTTCTTCTCTGTAACGAAAACAGCCTCAAGTCCCTCAGCCTTTCCTCATAAGATCTTCCCTCCATACCAGGCAACATCCTGGTAAATCTCCTCTGCACCCTTTCCAATGCTTCCACATCCTTCCTATAATGCGGCGACCAGAACTTCACGCAATACTCCAAGTGCAGCTGCACCAGAGTTTTGTACAGCTGCAACATGACCTCACGGCTCCGAAACTCAATCCCTCTACCTATAAAACCTAACACACCGTATGCCTTCCTAACAACCCTATCAATCTGGGTGGCAACTTTCAGGGATCTATGCACATGGACACCAAGATCTCTCTGCTCATCCACACTACCAAGAGTCTTACCATTAGCCCTGTACTCTGTATTCCTGTTACTCCTTCCAAAGTAAATCACCTCACATTTTTCCGCATTAAACTCCATTTGCCACCTCTCAGCCCAGCTCTGCAGCTTATCTATGTCCCTCTGTAACCTGCAACATCCTTCCGCACTATCCACAACTCCACCAACTTTAGTATCATCCGCAAATTTACTAACCCATCCTTCTATGCCCTCATCCACGTCATTTATAAAAATGACAAACAGCAGTGGCCCCAAAACAGATCCTTGCAGTACGCTACTATAACTGAACTCCAGGATGAACATTTCCCATCAACCACCACCTTCTGTCTTCTTACAGATAGCCAATTTCTGATCCAAACCACTAAATCACCCTCAATCCCATGCTTCCCTATTTTCTGCAATAGCCTACTGTGGGGAACCTTATCAAACGCTTTACTGAAATCCATATACATCACATCAACCGCTTTACCCTCATCCACCTGTTTGGTCACCTTCTCAAAGAACTCATTAAGGTTTGTGAGGCACGACCTACCCTTCACAAAACTGTGTTGACTATCTCTAATCAAATTATTCCTTTCGAGATGATTATAAATCCTATCTCTCATAATCCTTTCCAATACTTTACCCACAACTGAAGTAAGGCTCACTGGTCTATAATTACCAGGGTTATCTCTACTCCCCTTCTTGAACAAGGGGACAACATTTGCTATCCTCCAGTCTTCTTGCACTATTCCTGTAGACAATGACAACATAAAGATCAAAGCCAAAGGCTCTGCAATCTCATCCCTAGCTTCCCAGAGAATCCTAGGATAAATCCCATCCGGCCCAGGGGACTCATCTATTTTCACACTTTCCAGAATTGTTAACACCTCCTCCTTATGAACCTCAATCCTGTCTAGTCTAATAGCCTGCATCTCAGCATTTTCCTCGACAACATTGTCTTTTTCAGGTGTGAATACTGACAAAAAATATTCATTTAGTGCCTCTCCTATCTCTTCGGACTCCACGCACAACTTTCCACTACTGTCCTTGACTGGCCCTAATCTTACTCTAGTCATTCTTTTGTTCCTGACCAAGTGCTAGAATAATGGGATAACAATAGTTGGGTGGCTGACATGGATGCAATGGGCTGAAGGGCAATTTTATGTGCTGTACATCTCTTTTAGGACATTATTGACACCACTTTTACAATACTGTGTACAATTTTTTTTGCCTTTCCATAGGAAAGATGTTGTTAAACTTGAGAGGGTGTAGAAAAGATTTGCAAGTATGATGCCAGGACTAGAGGGTTTGAGTTATAGAGAGAGACTAAATAGGCTGTGTTTTTTTCCCTGAAGCATCAGAGTCTGAGGGGGGACCTTATAGAGTTTACAAAATCATGAGGGGCATGGATAGAGCGAATAGCCAAGGTCTTTGTCCTATGGTGGGGGAATCCAAAATTAGAAGGCATAGGTTTAAGGTTTAGGGGAAAGATTTAAAAAGGACCTGAGGTGGAACTTTTTCACTCAGAGGGTGGTGCATGCATAGAACAAGCTGCCAGAGGAAGTGGTGGACGTTGGTACAATTACATTTAAAAGGCACCTGGATGGGTTTTTAAACAGGAAGGGTTCAGAGGGATATGGGCCAAATGTTGGCAAATGGGACTTTGTCATATTCGGATGTCTGCCCTGTGTGGAGTTAGACTCGTGGGTCTGTTTCCATGCCTTATGACTTGATGACTCTGACTGTATTACTCAATATCTCCACTGCCAGGACCAATCAGACAGGATCCTATTCGGCAATGCCAAGTAAACTATCAATTATGCATGTCTTCATTTGGCTGTATCACTTAAAAGATTGTAAAGGGAGCCCATGCATCTGGAAGGTGGAATTTTCCCTTTGCCTACAGAGGAGGGTAAAGTGAAAGAAGAATATGAAAACAAAGAGGAGATGACAAGGCTGATGGACTGTCCATAACAAGGTTTCCCATGCAAAGAGCCTTGATTGTCATTTTGTCATCTGTGGAAATTATGCATGTTCATTTCTTTAAAAAATAATTTGACTGCTTTAGCAATAGAATACTGAAGATAGGACAATGTGGATTATGTCATAGTTATGAAAATGCATTGATAATAGGCATTTGGATTATATTTCGGCAAAAAAAGCTTTTGAGATTTAATATGCACTTCAATGAATTGCATTATAATCAACAGTAACATGCACATCTTCTCATTGCATTATTATTAATGATGTGTCTTATCTACATAAACAGCTTAATCTGGAGTAACAATATAGTGGGCTAGAACCCTCTGTGAATGGCCCTTGAGCAATGTTAATAATGCCTGTTCTTCTTGAATATGCTTGACCATCTTGAATTTACAACTAGATGCCTCAGGCTATCTTGGATTTATACGTACTACTCAAAGTTTGTTTTATCTACAGTCTGTCATTGCTTACTGTTGCTGGCACTCTAGTAATGAGAAGTCCCAAATCTTTCAGAATAGTTTAATTTGAAAAAAAACTTTCCCAATCTGTAATCACACTTTTTTAAATTGAAATTTTAATACTTCTCTCCCCGCCCCCAACTAAAATCTCTGTAATCCAATCAATTCTTGTGCATCAGCAGCCTGTGTTGGAACTTGGAAAGTGCCCCAGCTTGTGTCTCCGTATGTTCTTTTTACAAGCAGGTGAGTGCCTCAGGCTCTGATTGTTATTCAAACTGTGGGTCCCCATAGTCCTGATCAGAATGTAATTTGTAATTAACCGTCATTTACTTCTGTCTGCGTGGACTCGCTGTTCAAAAGACAACATAGCTGGGCTGG
Organism: Ginglymostoma cirratum; assembly: GCA_024137785.1. Lineage (NCBI taxonomy): Eukaryota > Metazoa > Chordata > Chondrichthyes > Orectolobiformes > Ginglymostomatidae > Ginglymostoma > Ginglymostoma cirratum. Next base: position 5,078,964 of record JAHRHZ010000013.1, read on the forward strand.
TCACTAGCTGCTGTTCCTTGTTGTCAGCTGCAAGGTTTTGGCAGACCTCACTGATCTTGCTAGAAGTTTGCGATTGTGGTAAATGGCTGCACTCATATGTTATCACAAAGACAAGAAGCAGGCTTTAACATCTAGATGTGGTGCAGAATTTCTGCGTGGTTTCAATAAGTGCGTGTCAGCTTCCTCCAGTGCAACAGTGACATCACCGATGGTCGAAAGCCGCTACCACTTGAGAGTATTAGAATGTATTTCACGCTTGGCTTACTCAAGACTGCAGAGCTGAAATTTACACCTTATTTGATGTTTTTCTTCCTGCTGTTAATTGGTAAAGGGATCTCTGACCCTTTTGATCTTTGCCATAATCCTCTAAAATGCCCAAGTCTGCTAAACTGTTCAGCTAGAGACACTCAGCAGTTACCCAGTAAAGTCTTTTTTTTGTTGCACTGCTTACCTTTGCTTTACATCCAAGTTACACAGAAATGAAAGATGACAGTTGTTAAAGATATGTTGGTTTAATTACATGTCAGCTTATAGCTGATATCTCGGCTAGCCAACGTGAAGGCTTAGCCTATTCTACTAGTTTAAAGTATGACCAGCCTCCAGCTCTTTAATGTTTAAGTAAAACCTCATGGAATTTTAAGAGATGGAAAACTAAATAGATGATTTGTGATTTTTGTCAAAAATCTGTTCTTGATTACCATCCAGCATGCTTGTGTTATTTTAAATACATATGAATATAATGCAAGAATTTATTTTTAAGTTAGAAATGTGAGAAAAAATTGCTTTAATTATCTTCTGATAAACAAGGCATTTTTCCCATAATTTACTCATTAAACAATATAATGTTAGTTTGATATTGTGCACTTCAAAATCCCATGTGGAAACACTTTAGGCATTAGATTACTGTAAATTTAGCACTCATTACTCTAATTGTCTCCTCAAGAAGCTGCTTAAGCTTTACCTAAACATAAACTATTTAATATAATTTGTATTAGAAATCAGCCAAAGTGCACTTCACCAAGAAGTGTGCAGAGTCAAGAGCTGTGTTAAATGCCTTCTAAACTTTGCAAATGTTTGATTTCATCCCAAAATGAAAATATGCTGATAAAAATACTTCCATAAAAGACTTCCATGATCAAATATCAAAATACCTTGTACACTTTTAACTGTAACTTGTGTAATCTTAGTTATGATACAGTATTGAAACAAGCTCGATGTTGTATTTGACCCTGAGATTCTAGCCACACATTTGTACCAAGACTAAGTTATTAACCTCTTTTCTAGACAGAAAATCGCTACTCTATTTACATCTATAGCCTTTTATTTCTGAAACTTACTCACTGGCCTCTGGGAGAGATAAAAATTGATATATAGAAGCTCACACAAAATACCCTGATCTAGACATAATTATTCCAGTGCAGTTGTGGTTGATCTCCCATTTTCTATTTACAAGAAGTCACACTGAACTCTGTACTCCATGGCCTAACTTACATCAAGTCTTCTGCTCAGTGACCTACATTGGGAACTAGTTAAACAGCATCTCAATTGAAAATTGACATAATTGTAATCAAATCCTTCCATGGCCTTCAAGCTCCCTACCTTTTTAATATCTTCTGGCCTTGCAACCCTTTGCATTCCTTAAATTCTGACCTGTTGTTCATCTCTGATTTTAATTGTTTCACTGTTAGTGGCTGAGCCATCAGCTGCCAAATACCTAAGCTGTGGAATTCCCTCCTTAAAATATTATGCCCTCTCCCTCCATCTTTTTTCTCCTTTAAAATTTTTATATTTTTTGACTAAGTTTTTAGTTACATATAATATGTTTCTTTCTGAGACTTAGAATAAAATTTGTTTGATAATTTGCTCTAAAGTCTTGAAATATTTTACTATGGTAAAGGCATTATATAAATTTAATTTTGTCTTGTTTTGTGTTTAGGAATTTTAAACTCCAATTCTCTCGAAAGAGAAAGAAAGGCACTTTTCAAATTGGCTAATTAGGATGAGTGATAGATATAGATTTACATTGTACCCAGTGTAATTGTAAGTATTATTAAAATGGTCATACACACTTAAAAATTGCAATGATATTCCCCGGAAAGAGTGACCTAATGTTATTAGTGTATTCTGTTCACAGATAAAAGCCCACAATCTCAAGATATAGGAGCAAAATTAGACCATTTGTCCTATCGAGTCTGTATCACCATTTGATTATGGCAGATGTGTTTCTCAAACTTATTCTCCTACCTTCTCCCTAAAACCCTTCATCCCCTTACCAATCAAAAACCTATCTATCTCTGCCTTAAATAAACTCAATGACTTGGTCCCGACAGCCCTCAGCGACAATGAGTTCTACTGATTAACCACCCACTGGCTGAAGAAATTCCTCTTCATCTCAGAAGGGTCGCCCTTCACTCTGAGGCTGTGCCCTTGAGTCTGAGTCTCTGCTACTAGTGGAAACATTTTCTCCATATCCACTCTATGCAGGTTACTTAGTATTCTTTAAGTTTCACTCAGATCTCACCTCATCTTTGTAAACCCCATCATGTAGAGAGGTAATGTCCTCAACTGCTTCTCGTATGACAAGCCCTCCACCCCTAGAATTATTCTTGTAAACATCCTCTGGACCCCCTTCAGGGTCAGCACATCTTTCCATGGATACGGGGCCCAAAACTGTCCAGTATCTTGCTCCTAACACTATGGGCTCTTATCTTATTTTGCAGCCTCTTGTGTCTCACCATGTCAAAGGCCTTCTGGAAATCTAAAGAGATCATGACCGCAGGGTCTCCTTTGTCTAACTTAGTCATTACCTCCTCAAAGAACTCCAACAAATTTGTCAGGCATGACTTCCACCTGACGAAGCTGTGTTAACTCAGCCCTATTTTACCATGCACTTCCAAGTACTTGCAATCTCATCCTTAATAAGGGACTCTAAAATCTTACCAGTGACTGAGGTCAGGCTAACTGACTATAGTTTCCTATCTTCTGTCTCCCTTCTTAAATAGGGATATTACATTTTCCAGCCCTTTCTGACTTCAGTGATTCCTGAAAGATCATCACTAATGCCTCTACAGTCTCCTTTGGAACTCTGTGGTCCATGTGATCTGGGTGATTTATCCATTTTCAAACCTATCAGCTTCTCCAGCACCTTCTCCTTACTGAAGGCCATTACACTCACGTCTGCTCCCTTTTTCTCTTAAAGTTCTGGTATGCCACTCATGTCTTTCACTGTGAAAACTGATCCAAAGTAGCTATTCAGTTCCTCGGCCATTTTTTGTTCTCCATTACAACTTCTCCAGCCTCATTTTCCAGTCGTCTGGTGTACACTTCTGTTTCTCTCTTGCCTTTTATGCATCTAAAATAAAACTCTTGCAAACCTCCTTTACATTACAGGTAACAAGCATGGGGCTGGATGAACACAGCAGGTCAAGCAGCATCATAGGAGCAGGAAAACTTGACGTTTCGGGCCTAAACCCTACAGGTAGTTCGCTATAGCGCGTGTTTCATTAATGTGAATTGGCCGTAACACAATTGATGAATAGTGGATTCAGTTTGGATAAAACAAGTTTTCTGCTGTACAGGTATAGTGATTTTCTACAGCGATTTCCTCATAATATGATTTTCTATGGCAATTTACTATAGCGTGATTTTCTATAACATGAGATCAAGCAAGAATGCAACTATTGTGTTATAGACGAACTACCTGTACTAACCAGTTTACTCTCAAATTTCATCTTGGAACCAAAAATCCAAGGAAATTTGGCTAATTAGATGCAGAATTGGCACAGTAGCAGGTAGCAAGGGGTGATAGTTGAGGGGTGTTTTTGTGATTAGAAGCTGGTGTCTTATGGGTTCTGCAGGGATCAGTGCTGGGGCCCTTGCCATTGGTGGAGCCTATAAACGAATTAGACTTGAATATAAGAGGGTTGATTACTAAGCTCATGGATAATAAAAATTAGTGGGGCAGCAACTAGTGAGGACGATAGTCTTAGATGACAGGAGATATAGATAGGCTGGTCAGATGGTCTGATCTGTGGCAAATGGAATTCGATCTGGACAAGACAAAATAATACATGATGAACGTTCGGACCCTAGCAAATGCTGAGGATCAGAGGAACCTTTGTGTGTCAACTGATTCCTTAAGGTAGCAGGACAGCTAGATAAAGTGGTTAGGAAGGTATGTAGGATACTTACTGTTATTAGCTGAGACATAAAGTTTAAGAGCAGAGAGGTTATGCAGGAACTATGTTAAATGTTGGTTATGCTACAGCCAGAGTGTTATATGCAGTTTTGCAATCCACATTACAGGAAGGATGTGATTACACTGGAGAAATGCAGAGGCGATTTACCAGGATGTTGCCTGGGTTGAAGAGTTTTACTTATGAAGAGAGATTAGGTAGCTTGGTATTGTTTTCTTTTAAGTAGAGGAGACTGAGGGGGCATATGATTGAGATGTATAAAATTATGAGGAGTACAGATAAAGTAAACAGGAAGAAACATTTCCCTTGGTGGAGGGATCAATGACTAGGGGGCATAGATTTAAAGTAAAGGGCAGAAGATTTAGAAGAGATGTGGGGAATATTTTTCACCTAGAAGGTGGTGGGAATCTGGAACTCACTGCCTATAAGGATGGTAAAGGCAGAAACCCTCATAACATTTAGGAAGTATTTAGATGTTCACTTGCGATGCCAAAGCATACAAGTCTATGGGTCAAGGACTGGTAATTGATGGAGGGATACAGCTTCAAGATGGGATGGGGCATGCTGGAAGCCTCTCTTGACCCTTGCTTTTGACCCCTTTCTTGCTTTGAATCTCTCACAATATGATCCCAATCCTGTTCTCATTCACCCATGGTCTGGGGTCTCACAATGATTTTTGGCTTCTGATTTTTGTATTGCCACTGCTGCTCCTGGTACAGATCGCATGACTGGCCAGCAGCTCTCAGTGGCCAGGACTTGTTCTGTGAGGGTTCATGGAAAAACCCAAGGTTGACCACTCCAGTGGCTGAAAAACATCTGATTCCATCAAGCCTCTCACGTGAAAATGATAAACGCATGCCTCAGTCAAGTCAAGGGTGATAACCTTCATTCAGAGATTCCTAGCAGAGTAATTCAAAGTCAGTCTCTGATATAGTCCAGGCCCTGTTTGAGTCAGGACCTTCTCCTCATAAGTGGTAATGAGCCAAAAGATGGGCAGCACACCACCTGTCTTGACTCCTCATGCACTGCTTTGAGCTGTTTGCCTCCTGGAATGAGAAAGCAACAAGTGTTAAGAGAAATGAAAGCTGGTAGCACATCTGTTGTTGATGGTGCAGGTTTGGAAGTGTTCAAAGTGAGTGAGTTGACAGGATCGGTACAGGGTAGCTCTTGACTGACTGTGTTTGTCTGTGTGCACAAGAGCTGTTTAAAGACAGTGCGGGTGGCAAGGATACTAGTCAATTTAGGATCTCTTTCAAGCTTTCTGGGAATGGTATGTAGTAAGATGGGGCAGAAATTGGGCATGATACTCACCTCAAGGCCTGAAACACCAGTTAATGTGGCAGGTTTGGAAAAATATGCTGAGAAAACATGCTTAGACTAGCAACAAGAATCACTTGATATTACTCAAGCCTAGCCAAAACAATACCATAAGATAATTCCCACAGACAATGCAGTATGGAGCTGGAGGAACACAGCAGGCCAGACAGCATCAGAGCAGCAAGAAAGTTGACGTTTCACGTTGGGACCTTTTTCAGAATTGCGGAGGGGGAAGAAAGCTGAGAAATAAATAGAAGGAAGAGGGGTGGGACTGGGGAAGGTAGGTGGGATGGTGATAGGTGAATGCAGGTAGGGAGTTGTGGGGATTGGTCAGTGGGATGGGTAGGGCAGATAGGTGGGAGAGAAAGTGGAGGGGTTGTGTCAGGTCAAGGAGGTGGGGTTGGACATGGGGTGAGGCCAGGGGTGGGAAGATTTTAAAACTGGTGAATTCTATGTTTAGGCCATCAGGCTGTAGGCTCCCAAGGCGGAATATGAGGTGTCGCTCCTCCAGTTTGCGTGTGGTGTCACTGTGGTACTGGAAGAGGCCCAGGATGGACATGTCACCCAGGGAGTCGGAGGGGGAGTTAAAATGGTTGGCGACCAGAAGGTGTTATCGTTTGTCATGTTCAGAGCGCAGATGCTCTGTGAAACGGTCTCTGAGTCTATGCTTGGTCTGACCGATGTAGGGAGGAGGCCACATCGGGATCAGAGGATACAATAGACGAAGTTGGCGGATGTACAGTTGAAATGAAAGGTTTGCTTTGGGCCTTGAATGGGGGTGAGGGGTGAGGTGTAGGGGCAGGTATGGCACTTCCTGCGGTTGCAGGGAAAGGTGCCCGGTATGGTGGGGTTAATGGGAACTGTGGAGTGGACAAAGGAGTTGCAGAGTGAGCAGTCCCTACAGAAGGCAGATAGGGGTGGGGAGGGAAATATCTCTTTGGTTGTGGGGTCAGATTGTAGGTGGCGGAAGTGACAGAGAATGATACGCTGGATGCGGAAGTTGGTGGGGTGATATGTGAGGAGAAGAGGGATTTTGTCTTTATTTTTGTTGGCGGGAGGGTATTTGAGAGCAGAAGTGCAGGAAATGCAAGAGATATGGTTGAGGGCATTTGTGATCACCGGCAGGTGATCCTATTTCATGGACCGCAACTTTTCCCCTCCTTCACTATATTGTCTCTGATTCCAGCATCTGCAGTTTTTGCTATATTTGAGAGATTCAGCCCACAGTTTCCTTTTTCTCTGCCTCCCCTCCTTGTTGACTAAAAGAGATATATTTGCTACTCTCCAATTTGATGGTAGCTTTCCAGAATCTACCAAACTTTGGAAAATTAATACACACAAATCTCCCACCTATTAGCAACTCTTTCAGAGTCCAGAATGAGATCTATCAGGACCTGGTGACATGTCAGCTCACATCTTTACCAGTTTACTCAGTACCACTTCCCGAGTCATTGTGAATTCATCACGTTCTTCTCTCAATGCATGATTTACAGTTACCACTGGAATGGTTTTTTGTGTTCGTTATTGTGAATACAGAATATTTAATAATTTAATCCATCATTTCCTTATCACCTATAACCCTCATTCTAATTGTCTAGAAGGCCGACAGTTCCTACTTTTAAAAAAGAGAACCTTTCGAAACTCTTGCTATGCATTGTATATTTCTTGTTAATTTTCTTTCATACTCTAACTTATTTGTCCTGATTACAATTTTTGTGATTCTCTGCTGTTCTAGATATTGTGTACCATCATGTGTTCTGCCACCAGCTTTGAACAATTATATGCTTCTTGCTTAAGTCTGATGCTGTCTTTCAATTCTTTAGTTAATTTTGAATGTTTTCTTTACAATGGGTATTCTTCTGAAAATAAGACTCATTTTTTGAAGCTTTTCATCTTGCGCTCAGCAGGACAATTCACAAAAATACCAATAAAATGGAAATCCAATACGTATTGCATGAGGAGAAAGTAATGATATGTTGGCAATGGATTTTGATTGATAGAGGTGTTGCCATAGGAAATGCAACAGTTAGCGATAATTCTCTGTGAACTGTGAGGATTTCTTTAGATTACGGAAAAAAGATTTCTGTAATTGCACCGCAGAAAGTATTAACGAATGGTGTTAGGTTGTGTTCGGTTGAATGAGGCCCGGTGCATGCATATGTTATATCTGTTTGCAAGGAACAGCATCCCTGCTATTCGAAGGATGTTGTGAAATGAGAAAAGGTTCAGAAAAGATTTACAAGGACGTTGCCAGGGTTTGAGCTATAAGGAGGGGCTGAATAGGCTGGGGCTATTTCCCCTCAACCTTCAGAGGCTGAGGGGTGACCTTATTGAGGTTTATAAAATCATGAGGGACATGACTAGGGTAAATAGGCAAAGTCTTCTCCCCATGGTGTGGGAGTCCAAAACTACTGGGCATCGGTTTAAGATAAGAGGGGAAAGATATAGAAGGGACCTAAGGGGCAACTTTTTTACTCAGATGGTGGTGCGTATATGGAGTGAGCTGCCCGAGGAAGTGGTGGAGGCTAGTACAATTACAACATTCAGAAGATATCTGGATGGGTGCATGAATAGGAAGGGTTTAGAGTGATATGAACCAAATGCTGGCAAATGGGACTAGATTTATATAGGATATCTGTTCACCATTGACGAGTTGGACCAAAGGGTATGTTTCCATGCTGTATATCTCTATGACTATAGTGTATTAATAGATGTAATTTCCAGACAATATACGTGTGCCACTCATGTTGATTTTCTCCTTTATTGGTATTCTTGCAAATTGTCCTAATGAGTGCGTGATGAATGGAATGTATCAATGGAATGTGTCTTTCCAGTGGGTTCAGTAGGAATATACTTATTCTGAGTATTTGGAAATAGCCCCATAAATGCCCTGCCTCCCAATAGAGCCATTTCCTAGCTGAGTGTCTCAGTTCACTTTGGTTAGCTCAGCTATCGTAGCCATGTAATTGAATTCATTTAACTTTTACTGATACTAGTAGACAAGGTCTTCTCCCTTTAAAACTGAACGTAAAAGTTTACTCTGAGGGCATTAATTGATCCTTTCAAATTGCACAATACCGAGAGCTGAATTTTTTTTTTTGGTTAATTACAAATTGTATTAAGTTGTGTGGATTGATTCATTTTTATTTGATTTTAATTGATTCATTCTGTAAGGGCCAACAAGTCTTCTCACTGCATCTTGCCTAACCCACCTCATTATCTACCTACCATTTCCTTATGACATCTTTCATGTCTGATTTGTGCTGCATCATGCCAAGCACGTCCATGGGATAACTCACCACACAGTGGACATCCTGAAAGTCACCAGCATCCTTTGCACCTGTGCGATTTTAAAAGCCCATTATGCATCTGGGGAAATGCCATCCGTCTGGAGCTGCCTTTCTTAGGTCCTGACCTTTACCCAGGAGTTGGCTAAAATGGCAAATGAGCACCCTGCTGTACAGTTTTGATCTGGAGGTCCTGCTGGATGTGATGGTTCCAAAGTATGACTTTCTACTGGCCCAGGACCAACAGTGCAGGCCGCAACACCAGTGCATGCCAGTCTTGCCTGAGGTTGCCACTCAAATTGAAGCAGTGTCAGCTATCTGAGGGAATACCCAACGATTTTGGAAGAATTTCAATGTCCTTGTTCACTCTGCCAACATAAGTGCCACCACATTCTATCTGATACTTTACTTTTGCTACTGTAACCACTTCCCATCAAGGCTCATGGTCTACCAGTCTATTGCCTGCCACGGCTTCCCCACTTACTTTCACTCGTCAACCCCCAAACCCCCACCACCATCACTAACTCTGCATGTCCTCTGCACTGCCTCCTCATTTGCTTGGGACACTTTCACACCTGCACCAACAGTAATAGATGTGCCACCAGCTGTCACCCCTTAATACCTGTCCCTCTGTCATTCCATGAGGAAAACGGCTCATAATAATACAGGAAGAGTCAAGACAAATAGTCTGTTGCCCATCATTTAGTTCATTATCATTTCTAAGGTTCTGACTCGACCAGGTTTGGGACCTTCAATTAATGTACTGGCAACCTCTGAATGAAGGTTATCCCCCTTAACTGAGGCATGTTGACAATTACAACAATGTTCCTTGCTTTGTGTCTGGGCTAAATAGCATGCATGGCAGCAGCAATGTGAGCCTGATATTTCTGGCTGATGGGGCAAAATAAAAAAAAACAAGATAACACAATGCTGTGAGCATTCAGGTTGGCTCAAACTAAGTGAGCGCTGTGAATGCAAGTGGAGAACCCAGAGATGCCGTCTGGTTCAGTCCGCGAACTGGATGTTTATCCTTCAGCAGAAAAATATCCATGCTGCTGAATCATAATGATAGATCCCTGTGCAGCCCAAGGTGCAACACTGAAATGATAAAATATCCTTTAAGTGGAGGATGATGTGTCTCGAGGGTTCTTATAGCCTGGAACATATGAGATGCCAATGCCCGTGAATGTGGGGTGTATGTGGCCAAAGTCTATGGAGCTTGCCCTCAGATGTCGATGCGTGTCTTCCAACATGGAGTTCATTCGAGCAAGTGGTAAATTGAATCCACCAGGTATCTACTGATTTCGATGTCAAGTCTTCCCAACATATAATTTGTGGGGTGAATTTGGTAAGATTGGAATCTCTGTTAATGAAACCAGAATATGAATGGGGCAAGTAGGACCATTAACAAAAAGCTTAACAAGCATTAATCTCTGTCAGTTGGGAACTTGCCGCTTTCTGGCGAGAATCTTGCAACAATGCACTTCTTAACAAATACTGACACCTCACCTCCTTCATTTTCTATCTTTATGATCACCTAATACTGTTGTTCCTTGAGCCAGGTCTCTGTTATTACCAAAATATCATATTTCCACATGACAGTCTGCACCTGTAATTCCCCAATCTTGCATGCATTCACATACATGCTTGGTAATCTAGATTTAGATTTCATTTCTTGCTCTGTTACTCTGATTTCACCTCTTGATTTTCTAATCTCTACACTAGTGCTATATGTATCTCCAATTATTTTGTGCAGCCTGGTATTCTTCTTTAATATTCCCATTTGGCTCTCCCATCCATGCTGAATTATTTTAAAACACACACAATGGCACTAGCAAAATGCCATACAAAGAGCTCAGTCCAAGGTCTGTTTACGAGTTATCTCTCCACCTCTTTCAGGTACCATCTTTCCAGCTACTCATTCCTCTAATCTAGCCTTATCCTCTAATTTCTGTATTTATTTACATGTGGCTCTGGAAGTAATCTGGAGATGACTATATTTGTTGTTCCTGCTTGGTAATTTTCTACTCAGCTCCCTTAATTATGATTGTAGGGACCTCTTCCCTCCTCCTATCAATAAATTGGCACCATAGATCATTGCCTCTGGCCATTCACCCTCCTCCAGAAAACATCCCACAACCAATCAGTGATATCCTGTCTGGCGAGAAGTAACATACTATTCTGGAGTCATGATCACTATTGCAGATAGTATCTGTTCACCGACTAACCAATCCTCTATCGCTAGTGATCTTCCATTTTTCTTCCTCCACTCCTTTTTAGCCAAGCCACTCACAGTGCTACAACCGTAGCTCTGACTGCACTTACTTTTGGAACCAGTGCGCTCACCAACTTCCAAAATGGAAAACTAGTTTGTATGACCTCAAGAGACTCATGTACTACCTATCTGTTTCTCTTGGACTACCTGATGTTCATCCGTTCCTTTACTGCTTTCACTCCCTTGAGCTAGCCACATGGCTCTCAGCCTTATGGTTGTGCCGCAATGATTCCAGTCACCATTGAAGCTCTGAAACCTGGAGCTCAAATTTCTGCACCTGGAGACATTATTTACACTTGTCACTGCTAAAGACCCCACTAGGGTCTATGACTTCCCTCATATTACAGGCCAAACATTCCACTTGACTGAGCTGCACTGCCATGTATTATCTTTGCTTCTCTTACCTAAATTTACTCTGCTTCGGATTACTTAGATTTCTTTATTGTATTGGCCCTGACTCTCTTTAATCCTGATGTTTCTTAGTTAAATGCAATATAGCTCCTTATTCAAGAAGAATACATATTTCTAATTTACAGCAATTTAAAGACAGCCCCTAATAGTTTCTTACCAAACACTGAACTTAGAGTTTTACTGTGATATCACAATTTGATTTTTGATTTTTTCCTTTCCAACTCAGAACTAGTTCTGAACAGCTAAACAGTACATCCCCAGATTCCCAGGTAAATGATTTAGACCTTAGATCTCATGTCCCGATTTATGCTATTCCACTACAAGCTGCTTCCTTACGGGTCTGCTACCTCTTTGATTCATGGGTAGGTGATGCATCACAATTTCTTTTAACAGTGTCTGCAGTTCAGTAACTTGGAGGTCCTATGATGTGGAGGTGCCGGTGTTAGACTTGGGCAGACAAAATCCGAAGTCACATGACACCAGGTCATTGTCCAGTAGGTTTGTTTGAAATCACAGGCTTTCGAAACACTGCTCCTTCGTCAGGTGACAAAGGAGTAGCGCTCCAAAAGCTTGTGATTTCAAGTAGACCTGTTGGACTGTAACCTGCTGTCGTGTGACTTCTGACTTTGGAGCTTCTATGGTTATAGGTATTTGCTACAAATGTTTTTGCCATTGATCTCTTTTGTATTCAGACGTTCCCACATTCTTCAGTTGTGATACAATGCCTCTGTCTCCATTGTTTGTGCGCTAATTATCTAAAATGTAATTTATTAATTAAATCAGTCACATGAAGTTAATTTTATCCCATTTCTACTGTCTTTGATAAATGCTGATGATATTTACAACTCTAAATAACTCGTAAGTACTTTTTGGCCAATCAGATTACCAAACTCCTCGGAAGTCATTCTGTTTTTCAAATTGAACAGAAGCTGGCTCCAAGCAGCTGAGGTATTATGCTGTGAGAAGATTAGGAAAGGGAAGGAAAGGTTTAAACTTGCACCCCTACACCCACAAGCAAAAGTAATAAGTTTTAAAAAAAGTGAAGCAGAGTGTCTAATATGAACAGAAAGTAAAAGCAAATTCTGTTTAAAAGTTCTTGAGTCGCAAAAATGAAATCTGAGGCCATGACTCTTTAGCTGTTTCAGAGATAGTAGGAACTACAGATACTGGAGAATCTGAGATAGCATGGTGTAGAGCTGGATTAATACAGCAGGCCAAGCAGCATCAGAGGAGCAGGAAAGCTGACGTTCCAGGCCTACACCAATTTCTGAAGAAAGATCTAGGCCTGAAACGTCAGCTTTCCTGCTCCTCTGGTGCTGCTTGGCCTACTGTGTTCATCCAGCTCTTTACTTTGTTCTCTCACTCTTTAGCTGTTGACTTGTTTCCTCATCAGTCGTGAGATTTGCACATCTCTCAGTTATGTGCGAATAGTTCTTTTTCTAAGTTGCTTTTTCACCAGGCATTTCTTTCAAGAGATGAAAAGGCACAGTGAGGAAGAGAGATCAATCCAGATTTTGCTTTTAGTATCATTTTCCCTCTTCCTTTGCTCTGTGAAGCAACCCTCTGAAGTAGTCAATTTGCATAGTTTTGACTTTAGCTGTATTGTCTTTCCAAACTGAATACTCTGCAGGCACCCTTTCAATTTACCAATATGTGGACTCATCGTCCAAATGTGAATTAAACAAGATAAGCAAATTTTGTGACACTAACTTTAGTTGTCTGATTTCACCATTCTTTGAAGATATGGTCAATTCAGCACAGACGGGTCTTGTATATTTTACATTGGTTTCACAAAGCTCATCTCAATCTGTAGTCAGGTTATCATGGCATTTTAGGTCAGCATTTTTAGTCCATGAACATCTCGAGCATAAAATAATGATGGACGTTGTCTATTAGTAGTCCATGTTTAACATTATCACCAAATAGGTAAATTAGAAGTTTGAAATCTTTATCTATAGCTGTGGTGACAAGCTCCATACCCTTGTAATTGATTCCATGTCCTTGTTTCAGCCTCAATCAATCCATTTGTAAATTCAGAATGGTATTTGACCCTAAGAGCCCCAGTTCTTGTCGACAACACAAAAACTTGCTGCTGTTTTCCCGTTGCATGATTTGCTGTTCTATCAACATTTTTAGATATTTGGTCCATTAACAATATAGGACCTCCAGACTCATTCATAACTTAGAGTCCTTTATCATTGATAAAAAGACAGACAAACATTAAGACAGATTATGCCCATTACTTGGTAGAAAGAAATAACAAAACAGTCACATTGTGCACAAAATAACTTTAATTTGTTTTATGTTTCTAAATTGCTTTTTTGAAGCATTCCTATTTTAGCCATAATTGAAGGCCATGATATTGCTTAAGTGGTTGGACAGCTGATTGGATCACACATGCAGAGATGTGTAAACAATAACTTCTCTGCAGTTAACTCAATGAAATGAGGTAAAATGTACTTTTTAGTATTACGATATTGAATAGGAACATGTTAATGGTTTTTGTGCGCTGTATTTCTTTAGTATCATGTACAGCAAATATCAATAGTTGCAAAGGAAAACACACTGATCACATGCCTTTAGATCCTCTTGTCCAGGCCACTTAGTACTCAATCAATGTTTTGTCCACCAAAATACATAGTTTCCATTGACGTGTAAAAGATTATTGGTTACTGTAGTTTCTCAGTAGTTTAGTTCATTTATGAACAAACTGGACACAATAGACTTAAAAGATCTGTTATGAGATGTCAATCTATGTGTTGAGGAATGAAGTATTTCTCTGCCTTTGATACATTCTTTAGAATTCCTACAGTGTGGAAACAGGCCCTTCGGCCCAACAAGTCCACACCAACCCATCCCCCTATAACCCACACACCCCTGAACACTATGGGCAATTTAGCATGGCCAATCCACCTAACCTGCACATTTTTGGACTGTGGGAGGAAACTGGAGCACCCGGAGAAAACCCACGCAGACACAGGGAGAATGTGCAAACTGACAGTTACCTGAGGCTGGAATTGAACCCAGGTCCCTGGCGCTGTGAGGCTGCAGTGCTAACCACTGAGCCACCGTGCCACCCAAACAAAAATTTGTATGTTTCCCATACAAAATTAAAAATGATTTGGAAAACAAATTATCTTATGAAGATAACATTCATTTTTTAAATAAAATCAATGCTAGGTACTTTTAAATTGCTCTGTGATGTGACTATGTATTTCAATGATTTTTGGACTAGATTCAATCTAGTGCCCTTTGAACTTGTGAGATGACAATCTGTTACTTTAAGGAGTAATATCATAACTGCTGACTTATGTATTAGGTCAGAAGTAACACAACACCATGTTACAGTCCAACAGATTTATTTGACATCACAAGCTTTCGAAGCGCTGCTCCTTCGCTCTGAAAGCTTATGATTTCAAATAAACCTGTTGGACCATAACCTGGTGTCATGTGACTTCTGACCTTGTCTACCCCAGTCCAACACCGGCACCTCCACCTCATGACTTACGTATTAACAGCAGGGCTATGAACAAATACAATTGTTTCCTTGTCACATTTAATAATATTTAATGTTGCAAAACTGAAATAAAACAAAACAAATTGATTTGCACTTCCTTATAAAGTAATTTACTGTCTCATTATATTGGAATGACGTCTTTGCGCAATACTGCATTCTTCATAAGAGATACTTGTCAAATAATGATGTTGTGAAATGAGTTATTAAACAAGTACAACTATTATCTTCTCAACATAATAGTCAGTCAGTCTGGTTACATGAGACAGGAG
The DNA here is from genome assembly GCA_024137785.1 of Ginglymostoma cirratum. Lineage (NCBI taxonomy): Eukaryota > Metazoa > Chordata > Chondrichthyes > Orectolobiformes > Ginglymostomatidae > Ginglymostoma > Ginglymostoma cirratum. The sequence goes on from JAHRHZ010000013.1 coordinate 5,094,236, forward strand.
AGAACTAATTCTGTAATGACATTTAATGGTACAAGTTGCAAAAGAGTGCAGGAAGTTGAGTTAAGTATGTTTATGCTGACAGAAGTTCCAGGACATGGGAAAAAAGAAATGTTTTGAACAAAATTGTAAGGAGCAGCAAGATGGGCAACGTTGTTGACGCAGTCCTTTATAAAACCTGGCTTTGGTAGTAAATATCACTAGGATCAGTTTATATAGTTGAATAATAAAATGGAAGAATGAAATCCAAATTCTTTACAGATCTCTAAATACATTCAAATTGGGGTAGCTGGAAGAGCTTTGTTGACCCTCACTGAGCACTGACACTTTTAAAGCTAATTTATTGCTAGATTTTATTACCAGTAGTTAAGTGATTTTATTGCAGTCCATAAAAGAGTACAATGTGTAGCTACATTAAAAAGATAAATAGGTCGCAGGGTATGAATGTTGTTAGTTGAGACACAAGTATCTTTCAAAGGAAATTTCCCCATTTTTGATTTTTTTACTTTGCAAGTATATGCGTTGAACTGTTTCCATGCAGAGAAGATGGGTTGGCAAGTCTACACAACATGATTGGAGACATGTTGAATTGCTTAATAACATAATTACCTTTTTCTAAAAGAAAACCTTGAATAAGAATCATGTAGACTTACTACCAAACACATGCAAAACATGATTACCGGTTATTAAAATGGGATTATAAATTCACTAATCATTTCATCCTTGCAGGCACACCCAGAGATCAGCAGTTTGTTAAATTTACCTTGGAAATGATATCAATATTTTTCTAATGCATGCACATTTTCCATCAGAATTTACTCTTTTTTTGATATCAGGAAAAATCTTTGTACGCACATGTTTTGCTTTAGTCATATTGTGTCATGACACTGTAGACAACTGAATTCCTCTCTTCATTCAGCAGAATGTCTGTTGATGATTATAGTATTAAGAGTAATGATACTATTCATTCATGTTTTCCTCATTATAAAAGGGTCTAAAACAGTTAACGTAGCATTAAGTGGTTACAGAGTTTTGTAATAAGTTACCGAGGAAGTACATTGAAATAGACAGAGTAAATTGGTTCAAGAGACATTTCTGGATGGAGAGGACTAGAAGGATTTGATAAGCAGGAAGGCACATGGAGTTGATCAATGAAAAGGGACAGAGCTGTTGGATCTAGTGAACGCTTGATGTTCTCAAATGTGGCCATGTTCTGTGTAATGCAATGCAGTTTAACACTTCAAAATCTGGTGAACGTGACACATAATTATGCATTTTTCTTCTACTTATTAAATATATAAAAGTAAAGCTTTTATTGAGAAGGTGGTAGATGAAACATCAAAGATAATTTTAACGAAATGAAAGCCGAAAGAGCTGCAGATGCTGTAAATCAGGAACAAAAACAGAAGTTGCTGGAAAAGCTCAGCAGATCTGGCAGCACCTGTGAAGAAACGTTAACTCTGATTTTTTTCTTCACAGATACTGCCAGAACTGTTGAACTTTTCCGGCAACTTCTCTTTTTGTTCATAATTTGAACTAAATTTGGAAAGGTAACAAATTCAATGTAGCCCATCAATGAAGTGTGGACTAGGGTGGAGTGGAAAACAGATGCCTGACTTCAAACAGCTCCGCCAAGCAAATTGTATAAAAATTATCTCCAAGATTCAAAATAGTCTGACAAATGCCCACAATTTTATATTGTATAGCAGTCTTGGTTGACTGTTCCCATGAGGATACAATAAAAATAGTGAGTGAAATAGTGAAAGTTGGGCTGTGTCCTGAATCCACAAAGGAGAACAACTGCTCTTTCACTGTATAATATTGTGGGCTATAAATTGAAAAGTACCTTTTGGTTATAGTAGAGGTTTAAGTTAGTCTGAACTCGCAGAGTAAGACTGTCACCTGTTTTGTGTTTTCTTTGGAGACTGTGGATATTATCTTGAGAGATGTTGTACTACTGCTAATGTGGCATCGATATTCCTCATTGGTTGAAATGTAAGTATTCTTACAAGGTAAATGGAAACCAGTTAAATATTTCCTGCTATCCGACAGACTATCAAAGGGCATACTGTTTTATTACTGAATGTGAAACTGTTTGCAAAATTGGAATCTGTAGTGCCACTGGTGTAAGCAGTACATGAGTTTGGAGCCCCGAAAATGATGACTAATGCCCTTTGCAAGCTTTCAGTCTATACTGTGTGGCATGGTGGTGCAATGTTTGGAAAGGTACTATGACATCAATGTGCCATTTTTATGCCAGAAGCATGTGGAGTGTGCAAATTGTTAAATTGATCAACGCTGATCTGGCACCAATATACCATTTTGGAACTTAAAGGGCCTGTTATTTCTCTGTTTTAAATGCTTTCTGGTATATGACAGAAATCCCACACTAGCTCTGTTTAAATGGATTAGCATAGACTTTCAGAAGAAGAGTATTTTGATTTTCTTTGGCTGTTGTAGAGTGCATGGAAATATTGTGTTGAAGCAATTTTGAAAATTTGCTAGACACTGAACTTTTCTGAAATGTTTATTGAAGGCTTAGAATCTGAAGGTCTGGCAGGAGAAAGCTCACTATCACCCTTGTGGATTATGGGTGCAGTCCACCTTAGACTGGAACATGACAGCAAGAAAAGAGACATGCACAGAGCGAGGAGGAGGACTCTATGTGAGATACTGTATCCATCTGGGATAGTCAGGAAACACTTATACCACAAGTAGGAGCAAATGACTGAGATGGCTTTGCTTCACAACGGAGGCGATTACTAAAGTTATCTCTGCATCCTCCAATCAGACCTGTAGCGATGACGATCAATGTGACCTTCAATTTCCATTCTTCAGGAGCTTTGGTAATATCCCAACATCACATAATTCAGCATGCATCAAAGAGATGAGGGACCCTGAATGCCCAGCATGTGGGCTTCATAGACTTGTGGCCAACTAGAAAGAAGCAAGCACAAGGCTTTGCAGGGATGAGGGTTTCTAGTTGGTGCAGGAAGTCATTGGGTGCACACAGTTGTCTTTCAATATGCTGTTTCTTTGCAGGAAGATATTTCCAAATCACAAGAGGTGCCACTCCTTATTAGAGAGTTGGCATGCAACCAACTCTGAGAGAGTTTTATATCAATGAATACCCATTTCTCTAGCATGTTGCCATGTTTCCTTTATCCTAAATCATTCACCTGTTCTTAATATACTTGAGGCAACATGATAAACCAGAGGCTGGTAGCTGGTGACAGGATTACCCCTTATATTTGTGGCTTATAACTTCTCTCTGTTACCCCAAAACATAGGAGCAATGCGCATGACAATGAGAGCCATGCAACACCAGAATTATCATTGGGCAACCATCAGCATTCCATAATAATAGTTTCACTGCCTGGTCAATTTGGGATAAGACTCAGTGTAATGAGTCTCCAAATTCTGGATCATCTACTGCATCATATGGCTGTCAAGAGGATAATATCCTTATCACAAGACCTTCACCAAACAGGAGGAAGAAGAGCAGGATGAAAGTGAAGGAAAGTGACAGCCAGATCCATTGTTCTGAATGGGCTATCCTTGAGTGGCTAATCAGACTACATTTCCTCGTAAAATCACACCCAGATCACTGTTTCACCACCATTCCTCCTTTCTTTCATTCATGGTCTATGTACCACCACAGTGCCCTCTTGGCCATTTTGCTGAAACAAAAGACACTCCTAAAAAAAATCCTCCAAAACAACTATATCCAACAAGACTTGAAACAACACATTCACAACTGTGCATTCCATTCATCTTTGCTTTTGAACATAGTTTGAATATGATAGGAATATCTGACTTGTACAAGATAAAAACATCATGACTGATCCTAGGATAGTGTATATTCAATGCAGTGCTCTGTGTGTGGATGTGAGTCACCTTTGTTTTAAGGGTGTGGTAGCCCTTGTGGTTCAGATAAACCTTTCTGATGACACTTCCAGTGAAAGAAACAGCATATAGCCTGAAGAATGACATGTTCTGGGCCTTGAGGAATTGGATTTTGACCCAGGTACCAAGAAAAAGATAGTAACAGTCCAAGCTGGCTAGCAGACATTTGCAGGTGCATTGGTGGACTGGCAAAGATGGAAGTGCACATGTTAACATGCTCAGAGAAGGCAATAGATTTATGCTGAATGGAACCAGTATCACTCCACTGTCATGATGGATCAGAAATCCTAATAATCTGCTGAAACACTTATTACTGAACTGCTGTGAAAATCTGTAAATGCCTATGAATGCTGGTATTCACTACCATAGTGGCAGCATTCTGAGCCTGTTTGGCTATAAGCATAGATCATTTGTCTATGTCTGAGGTTCATTGCATCATTTAGATGTCTACTTGCAGTGCAGTGGAAGCTGAGACATTGGCCAATGGATGCTTCTTCATAGTGTAAATGTACAGTTGGCCGTACGATTGTCCCGCACCTCAGCAATGGAAAAGGGGGACTCCCAGCTCTACACAAAACCTTCATCAAGTTAGAGCCAAATTCCTCCATCCTCCTTGACAATGATAACAGACTCAGTAGCAGGTCTGTCGAAGGAGCAAGCACTTCACAGTGCATGTCCATTGAAGTTCTTCTGTATGCCTACCCATCGAAATACTCATCTCAGTCTGCTGCAACAGGACTGCTCTATGATTTTGTCCTCCAGGGAACTAATGCAAATGTTATGGATTCCCTCAGCCAAATTATACTCACTTCTGCCTGGTGATTCAACTCACGCTGATCACACTACTATATTAACTTCCTGGTTACACACAATGCCAGATTCTGAGCTGATGACTGTGATTGTCAATTCAAACAACAGGACTTTTTCACTGGATTTGTGGTCTTGGCTACATCTTCATTATGAGGAAGCATTGAAAAACCAGGGTGCAGGTCATGAATATCCAAAAGAGTAACAGCAGAAAGAAAGTGCTGTATTAGAAAACGGATGAAAATCAAGAGCTCCATTGTCAAGTCATCTGCAGTTTGCAATTCATTTGGTATAGGAGGATGGGAATGAAATGGTCGTTGAGAAGGTGCATGAGACAGAAGCATATCATCATCCAAGATGTCCTACAGGTCACTGGTCTGGGATTAATTACTGTCAAGCCAAAATTTCACAGCACTATCTCCGCCAAGAACTTCAGGAGATGCCGCATTGCTTGGGCTCATTTAGTTTTCTGCTTGCTCCTCCTGTCATATGTGACTTCAACCTTCAAGAGAATGTAAGTGAATGTGATGTAAGTGAGATGTCTGTCATGGCTGGAGATCTGGAATATGTGGGAGTGATGTGATTCAGATGAGAAACTGGCTCATGTATGCAACGGGATATGCAGTATCTGATTGCTATTTGGTACTTGATGTGAGTCAAAAAATGTGGAGCTGGAAAAGCACAGCAGGTCAGACAGCATCCAAGGAACAGGAAAGTCAATGTTTCAGGTTGGAACCTTTCTTCAGGACTGTCCTTCAGGAGAGTCCCGACCTGAAACATTGATTTTCTTGCTCCTTGGATGCTGATTGACCTGCTACGCTTTTCCAGCTTCATATTTACTGACTCTAGCTTCCAGCATCTGCATTCAGTCTCTGGGAATTTGATGGGATGTGGGACATTGAAAATTGCATGAATTAAGTGAGCAACGGGTTGGAGATCAGATTTGCTGATGCATTTGCACTGTCTATGGGACTATGCTCCTTAAACTGAGCTTTATGCCCACAGTCTCCTGTTTCCTTTAGGGTGTATACATGCAGAGTCTCCTATCAGAGGAAACTCTCAAGAGAGGAGAAAAAGGATTCTGCCTAAAGGGCCACACCTGTAATGGTTTTCCAGGAGTATCTTCCCCATTCAGCAATGGACTGGGTAGGAGTGAGACTATATGCTTCAATGCAAACTGATGAGCGAGAGGGACTACATAGTGAGGCTGAAAGGAATTTCCGATCACCCTGTACAAATATGGACCAATCATTCATTACAATACATCCATTCTAGATATGCCATAATAAAGTCCACCTGCCCAACACATTTAATAAAGGCCAACAGCCATAAACTTTCCACAATAACTTTATCTAGCAAAACATCAATGAAGCAAAAGTAAAGTGCATATCTAATTGACCCTTAATGCCTGTTTTCCAAGTACCTTTGTCTGGCCTTGTGTTCCAAAGTATGCTGGCCAAGTGACTGCAACACAGCAAGAAATATACCCTTGTCTAGGCTCCCTTTGCACTGTACCACCTCACCATGGCTAGCAGCAATTGGGGTGGTTGGCTGACTGGCAACAACAGGGGCGCACTTGGAATGATGGAGGTGTGAGAACGAATGTTATCATCTCGAGAGTGAAAATCGGGTTTGTGTACCACAGAAACATTATCAAAGCATTCTTTGTAATTTACTGGAGCACTGAACCACTGTGAAAGCTTTGCCTGACGTTGCATGCCATCTACCAGTGATATCTCTATCCCTCTCTCTCTCTCTCTCTCTAAGCTTCCACGATAGCAAGAATACATTAAGGAACCTGTGCTGCATTTGAAGTGTATACAGTAGCCAGCAGACACTTTATCATAGTTAGGTCTAGCACTGCTGTCATAGAGGTGCCCACCATTTCCACTTTGGATAGAATGGGCTCCAAATTCTACATAATGCCCTGTGCTTTGGAGAAACCAGAGTCCTTCTTGCACATAATCAGTGCCTGAAGGCTGCCTGACAGATCTATTAATACACTAAGCATCTAGGTGTGCTCCTGTACACTGGCCCATTGAGACTCTTGTCTGGGTTACTTGCAGCAAGCTGGTATGTTCCCTGTGCCTCCAAGCTACCCTTCTGCATGAATTGCTCCAGTCACTTGTACCTGACAACTCACCATGTATAGATCATGACTCTCAACAAGTTGATGAGGTTTGTGCTGCATCAGACCTGAATTGGTGGCTGTGAGTGTTTAATTTTGTAATGATGTTTCTTCCTCAATGCTATCTTTCTCCACTTGCCCTTCCGCCTGCTTCTGCTGGAGTTGAACCACTAGCAATTCTTAGTTATCTGAAAGCAGTAAAGGATTGTAAGGTTAAGGGTAAATTAAGGAGAAGAAATCAGGAGATTCACAGTCATTGCATCTGTAGGTTTCAGGGACCCTTTCAAAACGAGGATAGTTTATTCATGGAGAATATGTAAAATGCAGCAGATGGCTATCATTCAAAAAGACCTCAGGTGTACCAAATGCCTTTGGCTCCAAAATGGTACATTGAACAGAGTGAGAAGTAGATGGTGTGGTCAGCAAGAGATGTAGTGAGCAGATGTATTCATTCACTTTGACCACCTGGTTAAGATCAATAAATGTCTTTTTGTATTGTTGTCAGGTCTATGATGCCATATTCTGGATCTCCACTAACCTCGCCACATGTTCCACTCACTCCTCATGGTCACTCTGGAGGCTCCTTATCATTCTGCCCCCAGCTTCACAGAAATATTGGCCTCCTAGGCTTCAGCATTTAGACTGGCCGATTGCAGGGCATTAGCATGCTGCAAAGTGCAGTTCATGTCCACAAACTCCACCATTGTGCAATCCAGTTTTATAAGTGAAATTCACAATGTGTTCAAGTATCTAAATCTAATACAAGATAGAAAGCCAACCCTACCAGCAAATATTTTATGCCAATTGGTCATTAAGTATTACAGAACAATTTGGGAGTTGTTTTTGTATGATTGGATGTATAAGTAAACACAGATCATTGCTACCATAGCGTGCAATTTGGCTGTGTCCTGTAATGTGCAACACTAATAATATTGCCACTACTGCTTATTATCAAATTAGAAATCTTTAAATCTTCACTAACTTATCATTACTGTCACCTCTACATTCCTTATTACCACCCACACTTTGTAAACCTGCTGTCTGTCTCCTTACCTCATTATTAACCTCCCCCATAATTGACTCTGCTTATGTTGTCATACTTGTTTTAATCTTTCTTACCTTGTCAATAACACATTTGACTCCAACGCCCAGTTTCCCTATGGGTGAGGATTAATTAATCATACTTCCACAGTAAACAAGTGTTTAATTGCATCTATATTTTATTTCTTTTGTTCACAATACCCTTTTGTGTTGGAGGATAAGCAGCCTGACAATTAATCGTGTGCAGATTTTCATTCTGTAGACTTCTTGGATATGTAATTTTAGTGGGCCCATGCCACAATGCGCTGCAAAACCAATGTATGGTGACACTGGGGGATATGGGTTCAATCATCAAGCCACCCATTATGGAAAGGCATAAACCATAGGATGACTTATCTTCACAGAGAGTGCAAAAAGATAGAATAACATTGAAAGTACAGTAAAGAAAATGAGCATTTGGACCGACAAACTTAGGCAAAGGTTTATATTCCACATGAGACTTAAAGTCAGCGTTCTGTATTACACTGTAAACGACTAACAGTTGCTTAGCTGCAGGCAGCCATTATAAAGCTAACTTTTCGTTTATATCTCACCAACAAAGAAGGCAGAGGAGGGGTGTACTATAACAAAATGCTTGGATATTATTAAGTACAACTTTTCATACAAACCTATCAGCAAAATCTGCCATTCCTTTCTGCCTAACGTGTTATCTAGTTTCTCCTTAAATATATTTATGCACTACATCTTATGGTAAATAGTTTTATATTGTAACTACTTTATGGATAAAGACATTTTTCTCCTGAATTTCCTCTGGATTTATTTACAACAGTTTATTTATGACCTTAAGTTTAGCCTTGCCCAATGATGAGGCAACTTCCCTTATTCTAACACAACAAAATGTCATAACTTTAGAGATCTCTAATGAGTTACCATTCTCCTCTTTCTTTTGAAAGGAAAGATCCCTCAGTCTGTTTAATATTTTCTCATAGACAAAATGAGTTATTTTTGCATTATTCTTGCATTTTTTCCATCTTTTCCAATATATCTCTATCTTTCTTCTATAATGTGAAGATAAGAACTGTGCACTGTTCTCACAGGTACCATCTAAACAAGGTTTTGCATAAGGTTAACATAATTCACTCTCTCTAAATTATATCAGGATAAAATGACTATTAGTGCTATGCTTTTTCTTCACCCCAATTGCCCTCTTACTAATCTGTATGTAGAATTTTCATCTCCTTAACTAAGGCAAGATACTCCTGCCTACAAGAGAGTGCAATAAAAAGTCACCGGACTGCTTTATAGAATGAGGGGGATTGTTCTTAGAGGACAGAGTGAGCAGGCTGGACCTGTATTTCCTACCGTTTAGAGGGATAAGGTGATCACATCAAAAATTCATAAAGGGAATTGACAGAGTAGATTCCAGGAGAATGTTTCTCCTGTCTGCAGAGCTGAGAACTAGGGTTCACAGTCTCAGACGAAGAGGTTGGGTTCTGAGGACTGAGATGAGGAGCAATTTCTTCATGCAATATTTTGAGAGTCTTTGGAATTCTCTTATGCAGAGAGCAAATGCTCATTTGTTGAGTGTATTCAAGGCAGATCAATACATTGTTGGATTTTAGGAGAAATGGGAATTGTGTGGGAATTTGTAGCTACGGTAAGATCAGCTGTGTTTTTATGGAATGGTGGAGCAAGTTCCAGTCATGAAGTCTTATATTTTAGTCTGTACCCTGGATTCCTTTGCTCTTTTAGTCCAAATGAACTCTTATTTTCCGAGGAATTTATAGGATTCTTCTTATAATGTGCAGCACCTTACATTCACCTGCACTTAATTTGGTGACTTTCTTATTGTTTTCTCATATCTTGTTGCAGTTGTCTTCAATATGAATTATGTCTACCAATGTGATGTAATCTACAAATCTTGAAATTGTACTTCAACTTGTTACTGGTGGGCATTTTTCACCAGCTAGTTGAAGACCGACCGTAATGAAGTTCTTAAAATTAAATACTTTAACACTCAGTTTAGTATAATGTGTAATCTGGAAAACGTAGTAGTACTTTTGCTTCAAGTCATAAAAATATATACTTGATGTCCACACTACAGTTTGAGCGCATAATAGGTTGCTTTTCCAGGGCATCACAATGATTGCCATATTGTCAGTAGTACTCTGCTTCAGATGAAACTTTAAATGGCCATTGTAAGTAACAATTGAAGTGCAAGTAAAGAACTTACGTAGCATTATTGAAATATGAACAGGGAATTCCCTTGAAGTCTAATTCCGTATTTCTCCCTCAGTGAAATGATTTCAAAATATGTTACCTGATTATTCATCTAATTATTTTTATGGAACATGCAAATGTTCTTAAAAATAATTATGTGAAATACTTTTAATAACTATATAAATGCAGTAAGCAGACAAATTGTGCAATAAAATGCAAGTTATTCATACAGACTTTAAAAACAGGGCATCAGGCGACTGTGGAACTAGAGCTTTGTACCGAGAATTATCCAAATATAACACAATGGAGAAAACATGACAGATGGGCTAAGATAATTAGGTGGAATAAAAAAGCTTGATTTTTCCAATAGTGGGATAAATTGCCAAGATAAAGTCGGTATCATGTTTGCAACATTAAACCTTAGTCTAGCCTGTAGCAGGTTCGTACATAAACCTGGACTCCATCAATTCTGATAATTTTTACTTATTTTGTTTAAATAAACTGGCTATAAAAATCTTGTGACACTCAGTTCAAACGTGCTTAAAGATGGCATATCAGGCTTGTGCAATTTTGTTTGAAGTCAATGGTTTTCTTTGTTGAACTGTATAGCACAGTGAAAGCGAACAGGAAAATGCCGGCTTGCATGGAGACTTGGACACAGCCAGAGTGAGTCAGTTGTGAAGGGTGGGATGTGGGGTAGGGTTGAGGCATGGAGGAATGGAAGAGGGAAGGGTCTGGCATCCTGCGATTGGTAGGGAAATGGGACCAAAAAGTCAAGATAAGAAAATGAGAAGCCTAAAGGTATCAGTATTGCTTAAACTTATGTCTATTTGAAAGTGCTGGTAGAATCCTTAATTGCTTCGAGTTCATTGATAACATTTGAATTCCCCCCGCTGAGTGTGATCTCAGACAATGTCCTTTTACAATGTATAGAAAAGAGGACGACCTGTGAGTATCATCATGTCCCAGAGATCGGTGGGTACAATATGGCACTGACATAATCATACGATAAAGAATGAACAAAAACCATGCCACATCATGGCAGAAACTATGAAGGAAGTAGCCTACTTTCCCATAATCTTTGATGTGTGCCAAGAGACCTGCTAGCATATTTAGCTCACTGAGTGAGAACCAACAAATAACAATGATCAACACATGAATAAAATGAAACCAATATAATTTGAACTATTTAAAACTTTACTTTTTAATAAGTAGCCCTGAAATCTTTGTGCTGTCAAGTCTAAGACAATAACAATGGAATTGGGGAAAATGTTGTGGCCGTGCTCCACAGCCAGCTTGACCAGGTTGCTGTTCTGTAGTTTGCCATTACTTGCTACTTTGTAGGCTGATGGCACATTTTACCACTGAAAACTTCATTACCACATGTCTCTCATAAATACTGCTAGATCTTTAAATTTCAACTATAATCACAACGGAAACAGAAAAAAAGCACAAGGGAGTAAAATTGGTGCACACTGCCGATCCACCCTTGGAAATGGAACATTGTTGACAAAATCGTCCCTTTAAATAATCAGTTGGTGGTAAAAACTTGATAATTACTGATAAAAGATGCATTTTGTAGAACCTTTTTGTCTTGTGCTTAGGATATTTCACATGAATAGCAAATGTACATACAGTTTAAACTTGATATTTTTCTTGACTTTGTATTATAAGAGGAGAATCTTTGACAAAGTATGCCTTTTGTCAGAAATACTCAAGTTTCTCTATCCTTTTATAGGAGATTATAGAGTGATAATAGTTATATCATATATATGGAAATCTTGAAAATTGGCCATTGGTACTATTTTTCAGCAACGACGCACCATGAAAAATGTCACACATTCTAATTTAGAATGCTCTTCAGATCTGCAGAGATTTTTCTTTTTACTTTGCTTATTTTTGAGATCAGTTCATGCTCCTGTTAATATCGTAGAATGTGGTATCTTTGAAAATAAAATTTCATATTGTGCACCATACATATGTCACTTTTTCATGGAGACATTCAATTGCAGATGAATTTTAAAAGTTAAGTAATTTGTAAAATGCCCATGGCCTGTTTATGGATTCTGAGGCATCTTGCTGCACTCTGCTTGCTCTGGGGTGATTGGGTTCTTTGTATTTTACTTAGTACAAGTTTAATTGATAATTATCAACTTAACTTTCTAAATCTGGAATTAATTGTTTTAGAAGCTCCCCTTGATCCTTTAGGTCCTCTTTTATTTTTAACAATGTTACAGCACTGAACCAACTATTCCTTCCAAAACAATGGAGAACACATATTTTTGAATTAAGAAACTAAGTAATTTGATGGCATTTAAAATTTATAATATATAAAGGCATTAACCATATACTTTTATTGAGTAACTTCAGTGTTAAGCCTTTTAAGTGCTTTAACTAATTGAAATAGGATTTTCAGAGGGCAGAGAGGTCCACCCCTTGCTGGGTCACAAAACAGCATAGTTAATTGAAATGACATTATTTGCGGCTCTTGGAATTTTAAGGCCCTCAACTTCATACGTTTATATGTTTGAAGATTTGAGGCATTTGGATATTATTTTAAAGTTAAGTCATCTGCGTGCAGATGAATTGCAGTAGAGATGAAGACATTCTGTTTTTTTAAAATCTTCCATCATAAACATTAATCTTTAAAAAGCAATCTCTAACAGCAAATTGCTTAACAGTGGATTGCCATTTTAAATAAATAAGACAGTTGGTGGGATACTTTAATTAACATAATTCTTTAATCGAACGGAAAATATTCATATAGCAGCTATGACGAATTGCTTTACAATTCACTCTTCTATATAAAATGAAGTCATTGGGTGTCCATAAAGAAAATCACAGTGCTTCACAACCTCCATTGCTAAACAGTAGTGTTAAATCATTTCAATCAATGCAATCAATCAAGTTACATTACAGCACCAAATTAAATGTAAACACTATATCCAGAAATCAAGGCAGGATCGTAATTTATACTTAAATCAATTATTTTCCTGGAAATCATTTGAAACAGAAAAGTTACATTTCTGTGCTGCAAAATTGGGTTTTATGGCATTGGCCATTTTGGAACTTTGGAGCCCAAGTGAGGTACAAAATGGATGCACTGACCTGCATCTGTTACCACATCCTATCTTTTTACAAAACCGGAAGAACTGTGGATGCCGTACATCAGAAACAAAAATTGAGATAGCTGGAAAAGCTCAGCAAATCTGGCAGCATCTGTGAAGAGAAATCAGAGTTAATGTTTCAGGTCCAGTGACTCGGTTCTGAGGAAGGTGCTGAGCTTTTCCAGCAATCTGTTTTATTGTTTCTATCTTTTTACACCTATTGAATGATACAAGCAGGTGAGATTGTTCATTGTGCTTGTGCCAACTTTGAAAAAAAATAACTGTTAATTCCAGTTCCCAACCTTTTCCTCATAACTCTGTAAAAATCTCATTTCAAATATTTACGAAGTTCTCTTCGGAATGCTGCTATTCCATCTCTTTCCACTGTCAGTTCAGGCAGTGCATCCCAGTTCATGACAACCTGCAATATGGTTAAGAACCCTTCTGCTACTGGAATTAGTTTTTTTTCTCCCTTATTCTATCAAAACTCACAATAGTTCATGATTTTGAACTCTATTCAAACTTCTCATGAAAAAGTAAACAGCTTCTTTCGTCTCTCCACATTATTGAAGTCCCCAGGATCCCTTTTTGTTATTCACTTCTAATGTATCCCATTTGCACCCTTAAGACCTTGTCATCCTTGATTCCCAGAAGGCTATGCTTATGGGCAATGTCACCACTTGGTGGAGCAATGAATGTGCACGCGCAGAATCATGTCTAAAAACGGAAATGATAGGAACTAAGCAGAACATTTCTGAAAACGGGAAGTGTAGGAACTAAACTACCTTCACAATAAATCTTTAAACATTGTGCTCAATGTGTAAGGAAGCAGTTTACAATCTTGCCAGTAACAGCTATAAGCTTGCTCTGAGAGCACGAGATTTTATGTTACTGCAAGTTATGCAAGAAAGAAAGAATGAGGAAGGAAAAGTTGTGTTTTTTTTTATTATTACCTTAGACTGACTGATGTATTTGTATTCCTATACTTTAATGAATAAATATTTCAACTTTTGAATGCCAGCAGAGATTTCTGCATATCGGGATTCGCATTGCAACTGCATCCATGTATATGCTGTGAATCATGTGGCTATTTTAATGACAGTGCTCCACTGTCTGCATTGGGATCAACACTCCATTCCCACAATTGAATATAATACTACAGCCAAGTCCTAAGGCTTTAACCCGCTTGCTTTTGCACTCATCTGCTAATAAAGCCAAGGATCACTTTTGTCTTTTGAAAAGGCACTTTCGAAGATTTTTATCCATCCAAAGATCTCAGTATTTTTGCCCTTTAATATTGTATCATTTAGTTCATATTGCTTTCCTGATTGTCCTGACCAAAATTCATTAATTTTGCATGTCTGTGTCCTCCTAAGGATTCTAATGATTTTCACTGCATTCTTACATTTACATCATCTGCAATCTTTGAAATTCTACAATTCACACAAGACCAGGTTATTAAGATATACCAAAAAGAGAGGTGAGGATCGTAAGCCAACCTGCTAAACTCAATTCCTAAATCCCCAAAGCCTTTCCACTATCTACAAGGTACAAGTCAGGATTATGATGGAATATTCCCCATATGCCTGGATGAGTACAGCTCCATAAACACTGAAGAAACTTGACACCATCTAGGACAAAGCAGTCTGATTGATTGGCACCACATCCACAAGCATCTACTCTCTCCACCACCGATGCTCAGTAGTAGCAGTGTGTACTATCCACAAGGTGCACTGCAGAAATTTACCAAAGATCCTTAGACAGCGCCATCTAAACCCATGACCACCTTGGCCTAGAATGACAAGGAAAGCAGATACATGGGAACAACCACCATCCAGATTCTCTTAGAAGACACTCACCATCCTGACTTGGAAATATATTGTTGTTCCTTCACTCTTGCAGGGTCAAATTGTTGGAATTATGTCCCTAAGGGCATTGCGCTCAGCCTACAGCATGTGGACTACGTTGGTCAAGAAGGCAGCTCACCACCTTCTCAAGGGCAGCTAGCAATGAGCGATAAAATACTGGACCGCCAGAGATGTCCATGTCCTATGAGTAAATTTTTTTAAAAAACTACATTATACTTACCTCCAGTCTGTAAAATAATTATTGACCACCACATTTTCTTTTCAATGAATCTTGAATTCATTCCACCAATGCCGCTTTAATCACAGGCTTTAACTTTGCAAAGATATCCATGATGTGGTATTTTATGAAATACCTTTTGGAAGTTCATGCACATAATATCAATCACATTACCCTCATCAAACTAAACTGCTACTTGATCAAATAACACAAATTCTGAAACCTGATTTGTCTTTAACAAATCCAGGTTGATTTCCAGTCATTATCCCAAATTTTCCAGTTGCCAATTCATTTTACCCATTGGATTATAATCACTAAAGCTGTCTATTTAACTCTCTGATGGAGAGTTGTCAGGTTTATCTCTCTCTTTTAAAACAGGAATGTAAAATTACAATTACCTGTCTGAAAAATTACTCTTACACCCAAATGGAACTGTGATTGACACAAAAGCCTGCATAATCTTTACCCTTGCTTTCCTCAACATTCCCATCCAGACCATTTAATGTTCCAGGTTGAGGACTGCCAGTCTTTTAAAAAGCTCATCTTTATGTTTATCTGATCAAATATTATGACTTCCACCTCTTTAGTTTTGCTGTCTCTTGAAATGTGAAGACAATGCAAATATCATTTGGTCGTTCTATGAGGAGTGGGGGAGAAAGAGAGGAAGAACAGATCAGAAAGAGAAAGGGTGCAAAAGTACAAGGAAGAGTATCTGACAGGAGGTGGCCTATGTCAAGTGGTATTGCTCACAGATGTACAGGAGAAAGTAAATGGAGAAAAGTATGCATTTATATCAGCCTCAGAGAAATCGGGAAGTTGCATAAATCTGGGAATAGAAGTAAATGTATCGCTGACAAACACATACACTAAATTTTCTCTGTTGTGACCCACTGGGATAACACTGTAAATTGAGCTTCACTATTTCTGGAGTTGTACCGAATATTAAATTTTTTTTTAAAGTATGCACTGTATCTCAATTTACCTGACTTTCAGACCAAGGTTGATATAAAGCACAGACCAGGTTTCTGTACAGACAAAAATTATTATTTATTACAAGTAATTAGAGTATTGCTACAGGCTTCAGGTAAATAAGTATAAACCATTGAAACATATCACTACAACTAAACCTCTAACCCCTTATCCATTCCTCCTTACACCATAAACATTCAGATAAACAAATAGGGAAAATAGAATATTGATGGAGGTAAATAAAACTGGAAAGTCAGTTCAGTGATCTTAACTTCCTGGTTCTGATATTGAGGTATCCTTCTTCAGCTGGCAAACTTGTTCTGCAGATGTTTTTCTTTGGGTGCTTCACTTAATTTGTCAGAATTGGTTCACTGTGAGAATGTCTCTGATTTATCAATTCAAAATTGATAGCTCACAGCAACTGCTGCAGCAAAGATAACTGGTCTTCTTCAAATTTTAAACTTTTTTTTTACTGCAAAGAACAGGCTGCTTCTTTTCTGGAAAACAGCAGCACAACCTTCTGTATCTTTCTTGCACATTCTGTCTCTCTGTGTCTATAAATTGTTTCTAGTTTCAACCTACTCAGTTAGCTGGGACCAATCAGCTTTACTTATAAATGATTCCTCTGCTTCTCATCGTCAGCACGTTATTGGAACCCACAGCCAGAAAATAAAGAGTTCACAATAGGTATCAGGTTCAGGCTGTGAAATTATGCAGTAATCTGGTAAATACCATTTTGGTAAAAAAAAATTGCAGTTCTCAGCTTTTTAAAAGCACAAGATTAAAAAGTCATCGTCCTTATAATCCCAAAATTGATTAACCAAGAGAAGACTGTGTGTGGTGATTGTCAATGTTGTCACTTTGCAAATCTAATTCATATAATTGTTGTCTTCCACAGCTGCCTGTCTGGCATACAAGTTATGCAACAACATCCTTGAGGATATTCCACAGAAGACTTAATTATTTGAGGGTTCACCATTATAGATTTAATGGAAAGTACCAGCATTGATGGTGATACTTTGGTGGACTCCATTTCAAGAGTTGGTCAGTCCATCACCTAAAGAGTGACAATCAAATAGTGAACATGAACACTCATTAGTGGCAGGGAGAGTAGTGGAGAGTCTATACGACAGGGGGTGCAGTCATTTCCGAGTTCCAATAAACTGGACACAAACTTGAATTTCAGGGGCTGTTATTAACAGGGAATATATCAGAGACATACTTGCCTCAACAGTGGAGAAAATTATGTGTGATACTCTATTTGTGATTTAGGTAACTGTTAGAACATCTGTCATGAAAAGAGAGCTTACTTTCAGAAAGGCTGAAGGAAGAGTGCTCGAAATGAGCCTATGCAGTCCATGACCACTTCCATGCTAACTTTGGATGCAACATGCCTACTGTTTTAAACAAGATGACAGACAGTTTATGCATGAAATTCAACATATCACTGATCTTCAAGGTAGTTTGTGCAAGATAGTAAGAGTGGTAGGCCCTGGAAAAGCATGATGGTGAAAGGGAACATGGTAAAAGGAGTTCCGCTCTAGTTAACTCTATTGCTAACCTTCATACCTCTTTTATTCAGTAGCTGATATGCTGCCTCAGATCCCATGCTTTATCTGCCCCTGTAAAGATGTAAATCAATCATCTTTTAGGGCCTATAAGGGCTCTAAACTCTAGAGGAATAGACTAAACTATCTCAGTAAACAGGATAGGAATCTAAACAGCCTTTCTGTATATCTGCAGAAGCCTAAATTGGACCATGAAAAGGTGCTGGGAGGTGTGAGACTAAGTTCCAGCAAGATGGCAGCAGGGTCATTGCTCCATTTGGAGCTCCACTCTGCTCACCAGTTCTTCCCTTTATTTCTTTGTCCTTCCTTTTTATTTCCCCTTTCTCTCCACCTCTGTAGTAATTCTATCCACCCACCCCTTTTAACTACCTACCTAAGGAATCAGGAAAGAGCTGGGTCATGGCCGGGAACCATGTGGCTGGAGCTGAACACACGAGGTGTGCCCAACAGCGACAGTGGATCAAGCGTGGGCCAGAGCAACAGCAGCAGATCAAGAATGGGCTGGTGAGAGCAGGCCAGTAAGGCAGCGGCGGGAAGATTGGACCAATGAGGCAGCCGAGGGCAGGAGTCTGGTGGAGGCCTGGAATGGGCTGGGAAGCCCCGAGTGGGACTCTGGCAGAGGCATGGTGAGGGCTGGAAGGCCCTGAGTGGGACTGCACAGTGGAAAGGAAAGTTAGACTGTCTTAAGTTATCTTTTTTTCTCTTATTTTGTTCTAAGTTAATGTGAATGACACCATGTATGTATGGTGAAGGTACACACTTTTCACTGTATTTTTACATTGAATACACGTGATAATAAATGATTCAATTCAATTCAAAAGTGATTATAATGCATGATTATTATTTGAAAAAATGTTATGTTGATAACTTTCCTTTTCTGATAGCGTAAACATAAGATCTATTCCTCTGTCTCACTTTGATGACTTAAATCTTCTGTTCTGATTATCAACTTGACCTTTCACTTGCTTCATGGTGATTGTCAATGAGTGGTGGATCAGTTAAGTGATTGTTCAATGACGTGATGTGGGAATGAAGACCTGTTTTTATGCAAAGGGAGAAGCAGTGGCCTTTACTGCTGGTGGTGAGAGCAGGCTGTAGATTTTTCTTTGTTATTGCTATTTGTTTGAGTCACCTCATTTTAGCCGAATTTTTAAACGAATTTGGTACTTCTACCATCCTGGGCAGAAATATATACTGCTAGTAAAGTCACAAGTTCCCTCTTATCCTAATTATCCTCAAACCTCCCCCCCCCTCTTGTTCTGCTTTGGTTTACTCCTCATGTGCAGGTCAGTCATGAGTATTCTTACCCTTCCCCATCTATAACCCTCTCTGCTGGGCAGTGTTATGCAGGATGCAACATGCCATTATTATTTTGGATTCTCACTGATAAATATTGAAAGACTTCTCCAAACCTGTTGAGGTACTAACGTCAGAGATAAAAGGTACTGCAGATGCTGGAGAATCCGAGATAACAAGGCGTGGGGCTGGATGAACACAGCAGGCCAAGCAGCATCACAGGAGCAGAAAAACTTGACGTTTCGGGCCTAGACCCTTCATCAGAAATGGGGGAGGGGAAGAGGGTTCTGAAATAAATAGGGAGAGAGGGGGAGGCGGATAGAGGATGGATAGAGGAGAGGATAGGTGGAGAGGAGGCAGACAAGTCGAAGAGGCGGGGATGGAGCCAGTGAAGGTGAGTGTAGGTGGGGGGGGTAGGGAGGAGATAGGTCAGTCCAG
>JAHRHZ010000013.1:5114197-5133988 GCA_024137785.1 Ginglymostoma cirratum
AATAGGGAGAGAGGGGGAGGCGGATAGAAGATGGATAGAGGAGAGGATAGGTGGAGAGGAGGCAGACAAGTCAAAGAGGCGGGGATGGAGCCAGTAAAGGTGAGTGTAGGTGGGGGGGGTAGGGAGGAGATAGGTCAGTCCAGGGAGGACGGACAGGTCAAGGGGGCGGGATGATGTTAGTAGATAGGAGATGGGGGTGGGGCTTGAGGTGGGAGGAGGGGATAGGTGAGAGGAAAAACAGGTTAGGGAGGTGGAGATGAGCTGGGCTGGTTTTGGGATGCGGTTGGGGGAGGGGAGATTTTGAAGCTTGTGAAATCCACATTGATGCCATTGGGCTGCAGGGTTCCCAGGCTGAATATGATTTGCTGTTCCTGCAGCCTTCGGGTGGCATCACTGTGGCATTGCAGGAGGCCCAGGATGGACATGTCGTCTGAGGAATGGGAGGGGGAGTTGAAATGGTTTGCAACTGGGAGGTGCAGTTGTTTGTTGCGAACTGAGCACAGGTGTTCTGCAAAGCGGTCCCCAAGCCTTCGCTTGGTTTCCCCGATGTAGAGGAAGCCCTGGGAACCCTGCAGCCCAATGGTATCAATGTGGATTTCACAAGCTTCAAAATCTCCCCTCCCCCAACCGCATCCCAAAACCAACCCAGTATACTGAAGAGGGAAATCAAGAGGACAAACAGTGGACATCAGATAGCTTTGGCAAATAGGGTTAAGGAGAATCCTAAAGGATTCTAAAAATACATTAAAGACAAAAAAGTAACAAGGGAGAGAATAGGGCCCCTTAAAGATCAGCAAGGCTGCCTATGTGTAGAACTGCAGGAGATGAGGGAGATACTAAAAGAGTATTTTGCATCAGTGTTATCTGTAGACAAAGATATGGAAGATAGAGAACGTGAGGTAATAATAGTGACACCTTGAAAAATGTCCATATTATAGAGGAGGAGGTGCTGGATGTCTTAAAATGCAGAAAGCTGCATCAATCCCTGGGACCTGATCAGGTGTACCCTAAAACTCTGTGAGAAGCTAGGGAAGTGATTGCTGAGCCCATTGCTGAGATATTTGTATCGGTAGCCTTAAGTGAGGTGGCAGAAGACTGGAGGTTGGTAACACGGTACCACTATTTAAGAAAGACTACCTTTCTTAAAGAAAGCTCGGAAACTATAATCTGCTGAGCCTGAGGTTGGTGGTGAGCAAATTGTTGGAGGGAATACTGATGTGCATGTATTTGGAAAGGCAAGGACTGGTTAGGGATCATCAACATGGCTCTGTATGCAGGAAATTGTGTCTCACCAATTTAATAGAGTTTCTTGAAGAAGTAACAAAGAGGATTGATGAGGGCAGAGTGGTGGACGTGATCTGTATGGACTTCAGGCAGGTGTTTGACAAGTCTCTGCATGGTAGACTGATTAACAATGTTAGATCACATGTAAAACAGCGAGAACTAGCTATTTGGATACAGAACTGTCTCGAAGTTAGAAGACAGAAGGTGGTGGTGGAGGGTTGCTTTTTAGACTGGAGACTCGTGACCAGCGGTGTGCCACAAGGATTGGTACTGGGTCCACTGCTTTTCGTCTTTTTATATAAATGATTTGGATGTGAATATAGGAGATATGGTTAGTAAGTTTGCAGGTGACACCAAAATTGGAGACATAGTGGACTTCAAAGTACAAACGGGACCTTGATCAGATAGGCCAATGGAGTGAGGAGTGGCAGATGGAGTTTAATTTAGACAAATGTGATGTCTTGCCCTGATTTGTTTTTCCAAAATGTAGCACATTAATGGTATGGGCCTGAGGAGTGTTGCTAAACCTTAGAGACATGGGGTGCAGGTTCATGGATGCTTGAAAATGGAGTCCCAGGTCAACGGGATACTGAAGAAGGTGCTTGGTATGCTTGCCTTTATTGGTCAGTGTATTGAGTATCGAAGTTGGGAGGTCATGTCGTGGCTGTACAGGACATTAATTAGGCCACTTCTGGAATATTGCAGGCAGTTCTGTCTCCCTGCTATAGGAAGGACGGTATGAAATTTGAAAGGGCTCAGAAAAGATTTACAAGGATGTTCCCAGGCTCAAGGTTGGACCTATAGGGAGAGGCTGAATAGGCTGGGGCTATTTTCCCTGGAGCGTCACAGGCTGAGGCCTTATAGGGGTTTATAAAATCATGAGGGACATAGATAGGATGAATAGCCAAAATCTTTTCCTCTGGGTGAAGGAGTCCAAGGCTAGAGCACGCCAGTTTAAGGTGAGGGGGGGAAAGATTTAAACGGGACCTAAGAGACAATATTTTCATGCAGACAGTGGTGTTTTTATTTAATGAGCTGCCAGAAGAAGTGATGAAGGCTGGTAAAATTGCAACATTTAAAAGGCATCTGGATGGGTATATAAGTAGGAAGGGTTTAGAAGGATATCGGCTAAATGCTGGCAAATGGGACTAGATTAATTCATGATATCTGATCAGCATGAACAAGTTGGAATGAAGGGTCTGTTTATCCCTATTTCCTACTGGGGACGGCACGGTAACTGATTGGTTAGCACTGCTGCCTCACAGTGCCAGGGACCTGGGCTCAATCCACCCTTGGTGACTGACTGTGTGGAGTTTGCACATTCTCCCCGTGTTGGCTTCGGTTTTCTCTTGCTATTCCTTTTTTCTCCCACAGTCCAATGATGTGTAGGTTAGGTGGATTGGCCACGCTAAATTGCCCAAAGTATCCAGAGATGTGCAGGCTAGGTGGATTAGCTATGGGAAATTCAATGGTGGGATGGTACTGGATGAGATGCTCTTCGGATGGTCGGTATGGACTCAATGGACTGAATGGCCCATAACCACACTGTAGGGATTCTATGGCTTCTATGATTCTTTCCATTTAAAACTAGCATTCCAATATGTTCAAAATTATTGCAAACACAAGTGCTAATATCTCACCACTTCGGTGTGAAACATATGGAAGAATAAGATTGAGAGAACTATCAGTATTATTAATTTACATGAACAGCTTTGCTAACCTTTGAGTCATGAATTCTGAGGATGTAATCATACAATTAATAATCTCAAAGACATAAATCTATTTTTAAAGAGCATTTATGTGAAATTAATTTTTATAAATGGATGCTCTGTTGACCATCCTTATAAATACACAATTTTCAAAATAATTAGTCCAGGTTCTACTTTTTCCCTCAGGCTGATTTTATGCTGGGTGTGGCATAAAACCTGGAGAAAACCTACTACTGTTTAGCCCCTTGTTTCTGCAACTATTTAATGGCAATCGATCTGTTAATCTGCTGAGACAGACCTTTCTCCATCCTCTAGACAGAAGTCCTGTATCTAAGCATTGCCAACAGGAGGGCCAGCAGCTGTCATCTCAGCAGCACCATTTGGAACAGTCACCATTGCAGAGATTGAAGAGGATAAAAAAAAGACATTTATAAAACCCAGACAAAGGCAAGTCACTGAGGTCAGGCTAGCAGGCCCTGGCAAGGAGGGTGGTGAGCTGGGATGGATGGTATGCTCCATCTAAGGGTAAGAGGAATAGTTTGGAAATGTGAGAGGCAATATCTTGGGTGAGGATGCCCATTGGGCAAAGGGGGCTTGAAAAGGAGGCCTATCTAGGCCCGAAACGTCAAGCTTTCCTGCTCCTATGATGCTGCTTGGCCTGCTGTGTTCATCCAGCTCCACACCTCGTTATCCCTAAAAATAACTCGTCCTCGCCTGGCCATCGACTTACCAATTTTCACTTGACAGCCTGGACACTTGGCATTTGGTTGTCCTCTGCCATTAGGAAAATCCAAGGAAGGTAGGGGGCACTCTTAATTTATCAAAATGTGGTTCATGGGTGAGTGAGCATCTCAAAGCCTCCACTCAAATTCCAGCTTGAGCAGTTGGACATAGTGACGCTGTCAGGACAACCAAAATTTCAAACCGCTAGTTTACCATCCTACTCATTAACAGCTATAAAATTCCAACCTATGTTGTTTATTTTGTACTAATCTAATCAGTCTTACCTGAAAGTGCATAGAATTTGACTGTCAACTGTGAATCATTGGTCGTACTCTTACAACGAAAGACTGTGTAAGACGATCCCACTCCAGATATTTGAGTCCACAATTTGCTTTGAGTGTCATTACATTATTGAGGCAGCGCTGCAGTTGAGCTGTATGAGTTGTCTGTCAGATTAGAAATTAAATCAAGACCCTACTTTATGTGTATTTTACCTCCAACAGTGTATCTATTCCTAATAAAGCAATGCTTATCTCGTGCCTCACAACATGAAAGAATCTAGGCTGTCTGTAACGTGGTGCTGAAAGATCAAACAGATATTTATTAAAGATAAACACCACAAATAAACACAAATATTACATTCACAGGCTCATCCATGCCTCACATAATGTTAAGTTGTTTGGTTACTGTGAGTTCATGCCTTCATCAGTGTACCATGCTTCAAGTGGCCTGAGTTAAGGTAGAGTATGTAATCTTTATACCATCAGATTGCATGCTATGATACTATCATGCATGCTGTGATAATATCATGAGCGTGTTTCTTAATGATACACTGGCACACTGACAGTAAGACATATACCAACCATTGCTCTTTGGTAAAATTTTGCTGTGAGACGCCAGTTTCTTTTGATGAGCAGCACCTTTATACTTTTTATTGCGCACTCCAAGTATTTGGTTAAGAGCAAGGTTTGTGCAGTACCTTTCAGGCTGCTGCATGTCTGTAATCAAGTGTAGCTGAATGGGAACATTAACCCCATCTTTTCATACACATATACAGAAGTCTCTTAGCTTGATTCAGTAAGGAAAATAGGAGTCCCGGTGGATTAGCCAACATGTATCTCTCATTCGACTTCCAAAAAATCATGATATGGGTCTTTGTTTTATTGCCGTTTGAGGGAGCTTGCTTATCTGCCACGCTTCTTACATTACAACACATTCAACACATCCAAGTTGGTTATAAAGTATCTTAGGACACCTGGGGATTGTGAAATATGCTATGTAAATGCATATTTCTTTTCCATAAAATTCCCATAGTCTATAAACCCTTAATGTGCTCCTTTACATGTTTGGCATCCCATTGCATATCATGATGTGTCTTCTTCACCCTACTGATTTTCATATTTCGCTGTTCTATTGATCTCTCAACCAAACTTTTCCCTATGCTAAACATTTTCTACTTTTATGTACTGAAATACAGAGAAGGTATAGAATTTATCAAATGATTAAAAACAGCTGATCTGTTATTTATTGTGATGTATTTTTAATGGAACATGCATAGTTCACCCGTGGCAATTGAATCTTACCTTCTGTTTCTCAGCATTCCACAATGTCAAGAGTTTAATTTAAGATCCTGTGGTAAATGTGCTTCTTGTGTTATCCTTTGATTGGGATCACTTTGATCAACTGTTGCCTTGAGATTTGACCTTTGACTCTGAATGTTCCTGAATACGGGATGTTACTGTTGCTGGTTTGTTGCTTCCACTTAATGACACAATGGACTTTAAGAGCAAAACTAATACACGAGTTTTTCAAGAGCGCTCAGCAGATGTCATGTCCACATGGAAAGAAATGAGGGAAGAAAAATCTAATTGTTGTTGGTTTCGTCCAAACATTATTTTTGCTGGTGCATTTATTTAAGAAAGAAGGAAAACAAAGTGTGGTTGAATTTTTCACCTCTGCCATCTGTCATGAAGAATAGTTTGTCTTGTCTTTAGTTTCTCAGCTTGGTTGCATGTGAAGTCATTGGAAGGGAAAAATGCAAATGTTTCATTAATTATTGCACCATTTAGAAGATTTATTCCCAGGTCAGTGAATATTGGATTCTGGGAATATCCTGGCACAGAACACACAGTAGCACAAACTAGTTTGTCAGAGTTTCTGTCAGAAGACTATGATAAATGGAAAGACTCTGGTGGCTTTACTGCTTATTCAGGCCTCTTGATTTTAACACAGCTGTGCACAAACCTAGCATTGGTTTCCTTGCTATTAAAACATAACTTGACCTGACAATGATCAGTCCAGAGGGTTTTTAGAAGAGAAGGCAAGATTGTTCTATTTGGAACATTCAGCAGCCCTAGATATCCTAAGATGCAATCAAAAACAATCAGTGCGGAAGGCTTTCCAGTACATTAGAAGCATATGGAAGGAGGTGAGTAGACAAAGAATCATCCAGTTTAGCACCAGCCAGCTCAGAAGGCTCTCCAAATGGTTGACCAATTTATTCAGCAGTTGGTGTTTCCTGTTCAGTTGGATTGAAGCTATACGGTACAATATATTAGAAAAATTGTCAACATATATGTTTATAAACGTGTACAATATTTTGCAAGTTATTCATACAATTGGTTTCTAATGCAGCAATCAGGTGTAAAACTCATTGAAAAACAGAGGAAAACTCAAAATTGACCATAAATATTTCCTTAAAGGTAGCTTTGAAATTTCTATCCTTTTGTAAAAAAATTGCAAGATCAAGTCTTCATTCACTAGTAACTAATCCAAAGTTTCTTTATTTTTGTTTGTAATGTACATACAAATAAATCACTCTTGAACTATTTAAATCAAAGTTCTCACTATTAGTATTAGATTTCATAGAATCATAGAATCGCTACAGTATGAAAGCAGGCTATTCAGCCCATTGCGTCCACACCGCCTCTCCGAAGAGCATCCCACCTAGACCCATGCCCCTACCTTGTCCCTGTAGCCCTGCATTTCCCATGGATAGTCCACCCAGCCTGCACATCCCTGGATACTATGGGCAATTTAACATGGTCAATCCACCTAACCTGCACATCTTTGGTCTCAGGACACCTGGAGGAAACCCACGCTGACATGGGGAGAATGTGTAAACTCCACATAAACAGTCACCTGAGGTGGGTTTGAACCGGGGTCCCTCTGTGCAGCAGTGCTAGCCACTGCATCACTATGCTGCCCTAACTTAAATAAAAGCTAGGATCAATTGTCAGCAATTGAGCCCTCAAGACTGCTCTGCCATTTAATACGACCATAGCTGATGTTATCTTGGTGTCCAATCCACTTTATATCTGCTTCCCACAACACTTTAACTAATTACTAATTAAAAATCTGTCTAACTCCTTTATCAGTTTGACAAGGAAAATTTGCAAAGTTTCTCCAAGCATCTAGCTATATTGGGCAAAAGAAAATAACCAGGCATTTTGTGAAATACATCTGTCAATTGGTGAACAATAAAAGGTGTTGATTTGATCATTCACACAGTGTCTTCTGAGTCATCTTTGACATATGGAACCAAGACCTGATGGACATTGCACCACTTTTACAGGCAAAAAGTTACATAAATGAATTCAACATGGCAGGCAGAATACATGCCTAATTAAAAACAGCTTCCTGAGCCTCTATCCAGAACAGGTATTGGCTCCTTTGCATTTGTTCCTTCCCTAGAATTTGTTGCTTGAGCTCACTGAAGGAAAACAAAGTCTAAATGCTAAAAGACCAACTTTTTATTTTCCAAAGGAATCGATTAAGGCGTGATACAAAAAAGACAATTTTGTGTGAAAGAAAAACTTAGCTGAGTATGGAACTGGGAGATCAAGCAGTCTGTCCTCCCAACTGCCTTCTCAAACTCCATTAATTCTCCCTGATCTGATTTAGCTGATCTAGCTACTAGTAATACTGTGGCCATTCAGATGAGGTCTGATGTTTCAGGTGAATGTGATATAATGTCAACTGGTATTGGGTCTATGCACAATGATTCAGAAATTGTTCCAATCTCTAGACTATGAAGACCAGATATGCACCTAATTGTGAACCGTAGCCAAGGTTTCGTTACAAAATTCCTCTGACATCTGCTATTATTGTATAATAGTTCAGGACAATCAGAAGATCCAGAAAGCTATAATTGTAATAAAAACCAAAAGAACTGGGGATGCTGTAAATCAGGAACAAAAACAAAGTTGCTGGAAGAGCTCAGGTCTGGCAGCATCTGTGAAGGAAAAAAAAGAGTTAATATTTTGCATCTGGTGACCCTTCCTCAGAACATGCCTATAATTGTAGTTTATTGTCATGCTTATATTGTCAGTTATCCTTAATGAAGTTTTAAGCATTTCTGTTCTTTTCTACTCTGGTTGTTCGTACTGGATATCAGAACCCCTCCCTAAAATGCACACGCACATGCGCATGCACAAACACACAGACACCACTTGATTCTCTGCTGATTGAGAATATTGCCATTCCCAAGTTCTGGTCCTCCCCTGGCTACCATAAAACATCTTTGCAATCCATTGAAGTTGATGGAGAGACAACATCAGGCCAACAATTTGTATTTACATGGTTTCTTTAATGCAATGTAAAGTCATACAACACTTGCTTCATTGGAGAATACTGAAACTTGTGTACTAGAGAAGAGACTTTAGTATAGATGACCAAAAGCATTGTCTAAAATCTGGTTTTATACAGTTTTAAATGGATCAAGAAGGTGGAAATTAGTAGATAAGGAAGAAATTCCAGAAAAAAAGCTTGTTTTTTCAGATGTTTCAAAGCATGACTGTGAATTCTGGGAGTAATAAAAATGGATGTACAAGACACCAGAGTTTCAGGAATGTAGAGAACTTGGAGTAAGGTAGAAATGGAAGAGGTTACAGAGATAGAGATGAGAAGGCCAGGGAAGGATTTGATCATGTTGATGGAAATTTTAAAATTCAGGAGTTGACATGGACAGTCATATAAATGAGTAGATGGGTGAATTGGACATGCATTCTGATGTATAAAATGATAATGAGCATAAACAGGGTAGACAGGAAGAAACTTTTCCCCTTGATGGAAGGATCAATGACCAGGGGATGTAGACTGAAGATAAGGGGCAGAAGGCTTAGAGAGGACATAAAGAAAGAAGTTTTTCACATAGAGGGTGGTGGGTACTCACTGCATAGAAAGGTGGTACAGACAGAAACCCTCAAAACTTTTAAGAAGTACTTAGATGTGAGACCAAGACATACCAAGGCCAGTGCTGAGCAATGGAATTAAAATGGTTGTGTTTGTTTTTGACTGGCGCAGACCTGATGGGCCAAAGGGCCTTTGTCTGTTCCCTGCATGACTGTTATTTAAAGCTAGCCTACACCTTTTAAAGGAGAAGTGCATTTTACCTGGGTCAGGTGTCAAAAGTTGTTCTGCAACTGTATCAGAGCTGGAGAATAGGTTAATGCCTAACTGTAGGAGGGAGTGGGATCCCAGGTTTCCAGATATGCATTGGATGCCTTGCTAGAGGAGCTGGAAAGGAAGAAAGTTATCATGTATTGTTGGAGTTAGGGAATGGGAGAGCATGAGGTCCTGCAGAAGCATGATTGGAGATAGTAGCAGAGATCATTGCTAGGGTCGGAGCACCAAGCCTGGATATGGTGCTGCAAGAACATCAGTAAAATCACATAAGGCTGCACTTTCACATGCCATACCCGCTAGTTGCATTGTTAACCTCAACCATTGCTTAACTGACTCCACCCTGTCACAATCTCGATCAAGTAGGGCTCAGATATAGCATTTCTCACTTCAGCTTATCTTCATATTTGCATCTCACAGTGATTGCCAGCTTTTTAACCATGACAATGACAACACCCAAATAGATTGAATCACACCCACTGACACATTTCTCACTGTCTCGCAGGACAAAAAGAGGCAGTAGGAACTGACCAGAGGAGGACAAGTACAGCTAAATGGTCTAGCCCCTGTAGAGAAGATTTTCTATGATAGGAAATAACATTGGCAAGACAAGACCAGCAAAGTTGCAGGATTCAGTGGAGAGAAAGCTATCATCATTTCTAATCCACTTTCTTAGACCATATTTTTTGTTTAAGATCAACATCTGTTGCTTCATTTCTCCAAGTCAGTTGCTGTCATCCCATTAGAACCCCGGTGGAGGTGGGTTCCCAACCTGAAAAAGAACCCCTTATCCCTATTCGTTCTTTGCTGCCAATTAGCCAATTTTGTATCCACGCCAATATACTGCTGTGAGCTCTTACCTTATGACTTAACTTTTTGTGAAGTGTCTTGCTGAAACCTTCTGGAAGTCCAAATATTGGTTACTCTCTATCCACTTGAGTTGATACTTCCTCAAAAACTCTAATAGATTGGTTAGATGCGATTTCCCTTTCCTGAAGCCATGCTGACTCTGGTTAAATTATTCCATAGAATCCCTACAGAGTGTAAACAGACCATTCTGCTCAACAAATCCACACTGACTCTCTGAAGAGTATCCCACCCAGATGCCCCTCCACGTCAATCAACCCAACCTGCACATCCCCAGACACTGTGGGCAATTTCGCATGGCCAATCCAACTAATTTGCAAATCTTTGCACTGGGGGAGGAAACTGGAGCACCAGGAGGAAAAGCACGCAGACATCCCGAGAATGTGAAAACTCCACACAGACAGTCGCCCAAGGCTGGAATCGACCCTGGGTTCCTGGCACTGTGAGGCACTATGCTGCGCTGGTTTTCCAAAGGTTCTGCTGTTACTTCCTTAATAATTGATTCCAGTACTTTCCAACAATTGATTGTAGGCTAATTAGCCTACAATTACCCGCTTTTTGCCTCCCTCCCTTTTGGAACATTAGCACTTTTCCAATCATCTGGAACTTTACCAAAATCCAATGATTTTTGGAAATTTACAACCAATACATTCACTATTACTGTAACTACCTCTTTTAGGATCCTAGGATGCAAGCCATCAGAGCCAGGGGAATAATTTACTTTTAGACCCATTAGTTTGTCTAATACTACTTCTTAAGTGGTGGTGATGGTACTTAATTCCTCCCCTGTGTTATTTAGTAGTAATGAAATTTTCGAAATATCTTCTACTGTAAAGACTGATGTTAAATATCTATTTAACTCCTTTTCATTGTTTTGTTTTCCAAAACTATCTCTCCAGATTCATTTTCTAAAGGGCCCAGAAAATGATCATTTGAGCTCTCTTCCGTTTTATATATTTAAAGAAGCCCGTATTATCAGTTTTTGTATCTGTCACTACTTTGCCCTCATTGTTTATTTTCTCTGTCTTCATTAGCTTCGTAGTTCTCCTTTGCTGGATTCTGTGTTTATCCCAGTCTTCAGGCTATCACTGACTTTGACCTCCTTAAAAGCTATTTCTTCCAACTGAATACCGCTGTTGATCTCCCTCTTAGAATCTTCCTCCTTTCTCAGATGTACTTTTGCTCAATCATGAATTACCTTCTTAAATGTCTGCCACTGCTTTGCTAATCTTTTCATCCAGTTTATTTCAGCTAACTCTGTCCTCATTTCAATGTAGTTCCCTTTATTTTAAGTTAAACTCAGTTGTTTCTGACACAAGTTTCTCATTCTTGAACTGAATATTAAATTCTATTGTGTTATGATCACTACTTCCTCAGGAATCTTTTACCCTGAGGTAATTTATTAAACTTGCCTGATTACCCATTACCAGATAAAAGATAACTTGTACCCTGCTTGGCTCCAAGACATATTACTCTAGGAAACTAACCCTGATTCACTCCATGAATTTGTTGTCATAGTTATCCTGTTCAATTTGATTAACTCAATCAACGTGAAGATTAAAAGTATCCTTAGTTATTGCTGTATTCTTTTAGCATGCTGTTATTATTTGTTGATTTATAGCCTTTTCCACAGAGTGGCTGCTCTTTGGAAGTCTGTATACTACTCCTACCAATGTCTTCTTTCCCTTGCTATCCCATTGGAACAGCCTCCTCATTCCCTAGTAGTGGCCCCAATATCCCATGAATTCAAACCTGTTTCTCCCAACTAATCTTTGAGCCATGTGTTTACCCGTTTAATCTTGATGAGCTTGTACCAGTTAGCTAATGGCTCGGGTAGTAATCCAGAAATTATTCCTTTTCTTAATATAACCCTGAGCTGCTCATATTTGCTCAGCAGAATTTCTTTCCTCTTTCTATCTATATCATTGTTACCTACATTGACTATGACAACTGGATCTTTCCCCACCCACTCAAAGTTGCTTTGCAGTTCAGATGAAATATCCTGAACCTGGATGGCAGATAGGCAACACAGCATTTGGATTTCTCAGTCCTTGCTGTGTAGAGAAGTGTCTGTTCCCCTGACTGTTCTATCACCAATTACAACTACATTTTCTTTACTTGCCCCCTCTTGAACGGGTTGTGTACCATGGTGCTATGGTCAGTTTGCTCATCCTTCCCACAGCCTCCTTGTTCATTCATACAGGGAACTGGAAACTTAAACCTGTTAGAAGAGCTCAAGGGCTGAGGCTCCTTCAGCACTACCTCCTGGGTCCCTCAAACTGTCGCACTCATAATCACGCCCTCCTGTCTCTGACCACTCACTGAATTCAAGGTAGTTAATCAAAGGGATGTGACTACCTCTTGAATCACAGCATCTAGGTAACTCCCTCCCTCCCTAACGTGTCACAGAGTTCGAAGCTCAGAGCCCAGCTTGTCAATTCTGTGTCGGTGTTCCTCAAGCAACCAACAATTTGCTGCAGATGTGATCACTATGAACTGCAATGGGTTCCACCAGCTCCCACATCATACAGTTACAACAGCTCACCTGGTCCTGCATCTCTATTTTAGTTTCTTAGCTCTTAATTTTTTTTTTTAATTTCCTACTGATATTTTGCTTTTTAATCTGTAAATATTTCTCCTATTTACTTTTAATCTGAAAGTAACCTACAATAGTCATATTAACAGCTATTACCAGCCAATGAACTTATAGTTTTCTTGTGATGTTACTTTCGTTTTCTGCTGGGCTCCAAATCCTTTCAATTTGTTTTGTTAAAAAGACCTTACAAATTATGAATCCAAAAAGCAATCAAAGAGCACTTATTCCCTTCTGCACTGAATTCCCACCCCACTCAAAAATCCCCAAAATACATAAAGTGTCTCACTCTGGATGTGATCTCCCCTTCCTAAAAGTGCAAATGTTACCATGAAGCAAGAGAAAGTTTTGATTCAATACATAAGAAGCTACCAGAACCCAAGTCCTGATCTGAAAAGTGTTTGACTAAGCAATCCCCAGGCAGTTTTCTTGAGAATACTAAGCTCCCACCCCACCCCTCCAGGGACCATCCATGAATATGTGACCATACCAATGCACAGAAGCAAACAACTTCCTATCCCAGCATCCAGGGGGTCCTGTGCTCTTTGGAATTCATAAGAGAAAGAGGTGATCTTATTGAAATAAAGAGACTCTGAGGGAATCAACGTGATAGATGCTAGGAGGAAGTTTTCTCATATTTTCTTCTATTAAGAACATTGGAGGTTGAATCATTTCCGCACCCACCCTTTAATATATTCAGAGTTTTAACCAACAAGGAAATTAAGGTTTATAGGAAACTAGCAAGAAAGTCAAAATAAGCCCACAGCCAGATTAGCCATAGACTTTTTGAATTGTAGAGCAAACTCAATGAGCCAAATGACATACTACTGTTCTATTTCTTATGATCTTATTATCATTTTTACCATATCTACTCCAGCATTCAGGAGGAACATTCAGTCACCTCCCCACAATATCTAGGATCCTTCCAGGTGATAAAAAGGCATGGAAGGATTTCCAGGCAAAGAAACAAAAGGTGTTAGAGATGGAAAATTTAATCTTTATTCTCATGTACATTGACTGACGCTTAGTTTAAAGCAATGGTGACATCAGTTTCTATGTCTAAACACAAATTTTATTTCACAGTATCACAGAATTCTTACAGTACTGAAGAAAGCTAATTATCCATCTACTTTATCCAGCCAACTCATGATTTTGAAAACCTCTAACAATCCTCCTCTCAGCCTTCTTCTGTCTGAAGAGTACAGTCCCAATGTCTTCAATCTACCAAAGTATTCAGGAAGATACAATATACATCAATGTCTAACATTGTCATGTGCATAGTTGATCAGTGGCAAGAACGCAAACAGACATTTTGGAAGTTTATTTATATCCTTACAAACAAAGAAATACTTTAATTAACGTAACTCTATTCCAGGACTTAAGATGTCCTACAATTTTTCACAGCCACTGAAATACTGTTGAAGTTAAGTATACTAATGTTGGAGTCATGGCAAGTAATTTTCGGTTTCCTCCAGTTTGCTCCCATAGATCAAAGGTGTGCAGGTTAGGTGGATTGGTCAAGCTAAATTGCCCCAAAGTATTGAGGGATGTGTAGGCTAGGTGGATTAGCCATCGTTAATGCAAGCTTAGGGGCTGGGTGGGTTGCCCTGTGGAGGTTTAGTGCAGACTCGATGGCTGAATGGCCTCTATCTGAACCGGAGGGATTCTGTGATTCTATTTTATGATTCTAATTTGCTCGTTTTATGTCTGACAAACAGTAATTTGAGAAGGAACAGATATTCTGTTTTTGTGATATTGGTTGTCGTGTCAGGGTGATTAGCATAGCTATCTGATATTAAAACTGATTAGTTTTGGGCATGGTATGTGGTAATAAATGTGAAATTTAATCTCTTGCTTTTCAAGAAGCTTAGATACCACAACATATGAAAATATGGGATCTGTAGAAATCTTTCCCATTTTTGGAACAGAGCATATTTTAAATGGAAACACATATGATATCACAAATAACATTTCTGTTTTAGTGTACGTTACACGTTAAATATTCAACAATAAGAAAATGTCAGAAGTCACATGACACCAGGTTACAGTCCAACAGGTTTATTTGAAATCACAATCTTTCAGAGTGTGGACCCCCTTGTCAGATGACATTTGACTTCTGACTTTCTCCACCCTCAATCCAATACCGAAACCTTCACACAATAATAAGACAGATCTACAAAGTTCAATTTATTTGTTTATGCAGTTTCTTTATTCGTTTCAATGTGTTACACTGATAATTCAGCCTTCAGGATCTCAGTTGAAATAAGGGAGTGCTCTGCTATTCTGGACCTATGGTTAGAATTTTATCCAGAATCAAGACCAAAAGTAGGGCATGAGTCTACATGGAAGAAATGGCAGTGTCCTCACTGTATTTAAGGATACAGTTCATTTTCTGGAATTGCCAGTCCATTCAGAGAGTCCCCAGCTCAGCAACTGCAACAGCATCAAGAGATATGGCTACAGTGGAGACTGCTGGAGAAAGAAGGTCCCTCCATGCTGCAGTGTCCTTGATGGCTGGGTGAGGTTTTAATTTATCACAGGCACAGCGAATTGAGTAAGTGAACACTCCAGCGACCGCAGCCTATCAGTGGAGGCACTATTTCTGTCGGAAGAACCCTTCGATGGAGCATAGTGATGAATTCCATCTGAGGGCATTAAAGGAAGTAAGGGAGCACATTGTAGATGCCTAGATTCAGGGGCCACCCCTCTCAATTAGAAAATGTCTCTCCACTTTTTAAGAAGGGAAAAATGTGAAAACCTGGGAATTGCATACTAGCTAGCCTTACATCTCCGGAAAGGAAATTTTTGGAGTTTATAAACCAGGATAGCGTAACTGAATACCTTGTAAATTTCCATTTGATCAGGAGGATCCAGCATAGATTCATAACATGTGGGTCATGCCTGGCAAACTTTATTGAATTTTTTGAAAAGGTGACTAAGTTAGTGGACTGGAGAATGTCTATGGATGTTATTTATATGGACTTCCAGAAGACATTTGATAAAGGCTCACAGAAGAGACTGTTAACTAATGTAGAAGCCCACTGACTGGGGGCAAATTACTGACAGAGATGGGAAATGGGTTGAGTTACAGGTGACAGAAAATAAGGATAATGAGTAGATACTCAAATTAACAGGAAGTGACTTGTGATGTCCCACAAACATCTGTGTTAGGACCTCTACTATTCACATTATCTCTTAACAACTTGGAATTCTCTTCCACAAACAGTAGTTAATGCTGGATCAGTAGTTAATTTTAAATGTGAGATAGATACATTTTTGTTAAGCAAAGGTTTTAAGGGATATGGGCCAAAAGCAGGCATGTGGAGTTGGGCACAGATCAACCGTGATTTCATTGAATCGCGGAACAGTCTCGAGGGGCTGTTCCTATGTTTCCATAATTTGGCCATAAAGGAGGTGATTTCCCATCAGGAATTGAGTAGGAAGCTGTCAATGTTTACTCTCCATATGTCGTCGGGGTTTGGAAGTGGCCTTAATTGGTCTCTTAAACGGCTTAATTTAGAATGCTGTGGCAGTGGGCAGATATCAGACTTGCTTCCCAGTTTCTTCCATCACAATTTTATCCCATCTCTCAGTTTATCATGCTTTTACATAATCATGAATTTGGTAGGAATCTGACAATGTTTCCTGCCGCTCTGTACCACTGATTCCAACACAATAGTTTGTGTATCATTTAAAAATTTTGATCCTTAAAAAAGGAAGGTTAAAGAATTGGTTGGTTGCAAAAAGTTTTTTGCCTGGTCAACTGTCTTTTGTCAGCAGGTTCATGAAAAAATCATTAGTTGTTTCTCCCTTGTCTTACATTGTCAGATAGGATCATATCATAAATATAGCCAATAAATATAGCAGGATATTAATCTATCCAGGTATCAGACGCTTTTTGTCTTGTGCCATATATTTCTGTCATTTATGTCAGGGAAATCACATTTACAGATATACAGCTACATGTTTACAAAGTTTGGTCCCTCTGATACAATCCCTTTTGTGTTACATGTTTTTAGCGCTTTGAATATACACGAGCTCTTGCAATTCTGAACAAAAGGAAAATGCTGTTGTATGCAAGCAAAAACTGTTGCAGAAATGAACTACTGGTGCCATCTGCAAATAATCCTGAACAGGCTGTCTTGAACAGACATTTGCAGGCTGCCTCACAATAATTCACCCTTGGTTGATTGACAGTTCAACACGTATTTGCGATTGTATACCTAGTGTGTGATTTTTACATTTAGCGTATGACTTTATGAAGCATGAGTGTATATAACCAGTTTATAATGGCATATATGTAGATTAAACCGTTAATTCCTGAACAACACAGGAAGGTATGCCATTGATTACATTTAGACCACATGATGGTAGACATGAGATAAGAAACTCCAGTGAAGGAGTTCTAGCTTAATCCTTCTTCAAAATGTGATGTGTTAATTGGTTTAGTTTAACTTGCCCTTTAAAAAAGAACTGAGCATGTCACCATATCTGTAACTTAGATTGAAACACCACAAAATCATTCAGAACTGAACCCGATAGCAACAGATTGTAGCAGTGATGAACAGATCCGAGCAACCTGAAGACCCAACCTGCAATAAAGTTACCACAATGAGAGAAACCTCATGACAGCTCCCAATGAAACCCAGAGCAAGACAAAACTCAGAAGAATCAAACTTGCCACTTCCTGAAGTATTTGAAAATGTCAAAGGACCATGACTGGCTGAAAAAAAAATGGCAAATTTACTATCAAAACGCCTTGGAGTTAACTACTCTAAAACAACAAAGATCAGGTCAGTACCATGTTGTACACAATAATCATGACCTGGTGCATTCTCCATTTCATTTGCCTCTACCAATCAGAATCTATTTGCAAATCAACATTCTTATCTCATCCAATATAAACATTGTTTTCCCTTTACTTTTGTATTCCTCATGAATTGTCCTGCTGTGTACGAGATGAAAACCTTTGACAAAACATTTAACCAGAACTGACTCCATAGCAGCACAGGTGATTCAAATGCCCTGGAGAGGAGAAAGAAAACTAACAGAGCAGTAGTGATGGGGGTTTCATTAGTCAGGAAACATCACAAGCATTTCTGAGGCCATTAATATGACTCCAGGATGGTATGTTGCCTCCTTGGTACCAGGGTCAAGAAACTCAAATAGCAGCTGCAGGACATTTATTTGGGGAAGGTGAACAGCCAGAGGTTATAGTCCAAATTGTCACCAATGAATTAGTTAGGGAAAGGGATAAAGACCTGAAGGCAGATTTAGGAAAAAAACTAAAAAGCAGAACTTCAAAAGCAGTCTACTCATGATGGCTCCTGGTGTCATGTGCTGGTGAGTACCCAGCAGAAACCCATGCACACACAGGGAGAATACGTAAACTCCACACAGACAGTCACCCAAGGGTGGAACTGAGCCCAGGTCCCTGGTGCTGTGAGGCAGCAGTGCTAACCATTGAGCCACCTTGCTGTCTACTGTTTCCAGTGTTGCAGTTAGACACACTGTTGTTCTGCCATTCTAACATTCTGACCACGTAATCTGAACTATCAACATCCTTTCTCCCCCCAGCACTACAACCATCTGCCCTAACAATTGCATGAAAGCTGCCCTCTCCACACTTCACTTCAGGTCTGATGAAAGAATCATCTGGACTAGAAACATTAGCTTGCTTCCTTTCCACGGAAGCTGTATGACCCACTGTGATCTCCAGCATTTTTTATTTTCAGACCTGTTGGTTAGGTGTTTAAGGTTAATGGAAGGGAAAACATTTGATTCTATTATAAAGGAAACAACAACAAACATAAAAATAATTGTAGGATTAGGAATCAACATGGATTTATGAAAAAAATAATTTTTTGATGATGTTACTTGTAGTTCAGATGAAGGAGAACCAGGTAAAGGAGTGGATGTGGTCTTTCTGCTTGGAGAAGTCTTCAATAAGGTCCCACACAAAAGGTGAGAACACATCAAATTAGTTTAATGTATGGTATGATTTAAGAATTGATTACAGAAAGCCGAGAGTCATAGGGTCAAACAGTTCAGAAGAGGCCCATCTATCTACCTTCCACTGATCTATCTACACTATTCCTACGTTCCATCACTTTTGTCCATAGCCTTGAATGCTTTGGCATTTCAAGTGCTCATCCACATACATTTCAAAATTTGTGAGTTTAACAACCTCAACTACCCTCCCAGGCAGTGCATTCCAGATTCCTACCACCCTCTAGATGATAAAGCTATCCTTCAAACTCCCTCTAAACTACCCTCTCCACCATAAGTTATACCCCTCAATATTGAACCTTCGACTAAAGGGAAGAGCTGTTTCCTATCCACACTGTCAATGTCACTTATAATCTAGTATACCTCAACCAGGTCTCCCCTCAGCCTTTTGCAATAAAAAAACCCTGAGCCTATTCAGCCTCTATTTGCAGCTGGAATGCTCCAACCCAGGCAACATCCTGTGAATTGCCTCTGCAGGCTCTCCAATGCAATCATTTTTTTTTATTGTGTGGCAATGAAAACTGCATACTGTATTTCAGCTATGGCCTGAACAAAGTTTTGGTACAACTCCAACATAACTTCCCTACTCTTAAAATTTATGCCGCGACTAATGAAGGCAGTATCCTGTATGCTTTCTTAACTACCCTATTAATCTGTTCTGTCACCTTCAGGAATCTAAGGACAAGCACCCTAAGATCCCTCTGGTCCTCTGAGCTTTCTAACGAAAAGCTCTTTTTCATAAATCCATGTTGATTCATAATCCTACAGTTATTCATTGAGTTCTTGTTACTTCTTCCAAAGTGCACCATCTGATGTTTTTCGGCATTGACTTTGGGTGGCATGGTGGCTCAGTGCTTAGCATTGCTGCCTTATAGCACCAGGGACCTGGGTTTGATTGCACCCTTGGGTGACTGTCTGAGTGGAGTTTGCACATTTTCCCTGGGTCTGTGTGGGTTTCCGCCGGGTGCTCTAGTTTCCTCCCACAGTCCAAAGATGTGCAGGCTAGGTGGCGTGGCCATGCTAAAATTGCCCATGGTGTTGAAGGATGTATAGATTAAGTGGGTTATAGGAGGATGGGTGTAGGTCGGATGCTCTGTGGTTTGCTGTGGACTTGTTGGGCCGGAGGGCCTGTTTCCACACTGTAGGGATTCTGTAAATTCCATCTGCTACTGATCCACCCATCTGAACCAGAGATAACAAGGC
>JAHRHZ010000013.1:5134388-5162052 GCA_024137785.1 Ginglymostoma cirratum
GCCTTGTTATCTCGGATTCTCCAGCATCTGCAGTACCTTTTATCTCACCCATCTGAGCCAATCCATTTGCATTCTCCTGTAACCTAGGACCTTCTTCCTCATGATTAACCACACGACCAGTCTTCATGTCATCTGCAAACTTACTTATCATCCCTCCACCTTCTGATCTGTATTGTTTCTATATATCACAAACAGTAAGGGACCCAGTACTGATCCCTGTTGTATGACACTGGACATCAGCATCTAGTGATACAAGCAACCATCTATCACCACCCTCTTCTACCACTAATCCAGTTTTGGATCCATCTTACTAAGATTAGAAATAAATGGCTCATTCTCAAGGTAATTAAAGCAAAATACTGGAGCTGCTGGA
Organism: Ginglymostoma cirratum; assembly: GCA_024137785.1. Classification (NCBI taxonomy): domain Eukaryota; kingdom Metazoa; phylum Chordata; class Chondrichthyes; order Orectolobiformes; family Ginglymostomatidae; genus Ginglymostoma; species Ginglymostoma cirratum. Next base: position 5,134,762 of record JAHRHZ010000013.1, read on the forward strand.
AATCTGAAACAAAAAACAGAACATACTGGAGAAACACAGCAGGTCTGGCAGCAGCATCTGTGAAAAAAGAAACAGAAGAAGAGTTATTAGACTCAAAACGTTCACTCTTTTTTTCTTGCTCCATGGATGCTACTAGACCTGCTGAGGATTCTCTAGCATTTGTTTGTTTTCTCAATCAACATCAGTCATAGGAAAATGCTGGAAGCTGTTATTAAAGTAGCTATAGCAAGGCACTTGGAAAATCTCAATGCAATCAGGTAAATTCATAGTTTTGTGAAAGGGCAGCACGGTATGGTGCAGTGTTCAGCACTGCTGCCTCATAGTGCCAGGGACCTGCATTCAATTCCAATCTTGGGTGTCAGTGTGGAGTTTGCATGTTCTCCCTGTGTCTACATGGATTTCTAATAGGTGCTTCGGTTTCCTCCCACAGTCCAAAGATATGTGAGTTAGGTGGATTAACCATGGTAAATTGTCTTTATTGTGAAGGGATATGCAGGTTAAGTAGATTAGCCGTGGTAAATGCAGACTATGGGGATAGGCTGTGGGGCTGGGATGCTCTTTGGAGGGTTGGTGCATATTCTATGTGCCAAATAGCCTCTTTCTGCACTGCAGGGATTCTACGGTGATGAAAGAGAAATTGTAATTGATTAACTTATTAGAATTATTTGAAGAAGTATCAAGCAGTATAATAAGGGGGAAACTGTGGGTGAGATATATTGGACCATGTGCTACATCAGATGCTATTGTTTAACTTAAGAATTCAAGGTGTAGAGTTAAGGTATTAGCAGGAAGGGTCACTAGATCTAAAACATTAATCCTGCTTTCTCTTCACAGATGCTGCCAGACCTATTGAGATTCTCCAGCAATTTTTGTTCTTGTTTCAGATTTCCAGCATTGCAGTTTTTTGGTTTTTGTTTGGCAAGAATACAGGACTGGTTGGCTAACAGGAAACAGAGAAAAAGCATGAATATGTTATTTTTGAATTGGCAAAATATAATAATTGGAGTGCTATATGGCTCAGTGATGGAGCCCGCAATTATCTACAATCTACTTCAGTGACTTGGATTAAGAGATCAAATATACAGTGGTTAAATTTGTTCTTGACACAAGGTTGTCAGAAGGTAAAGTGTGAAGAGGACGTTGAGTCTGCAAAGGGACATTGTTATAAAGCGAAGGTTGACCCCCCCTCTGATAACTAAAACAGAAACACCCAGAGAGGAACACCCCGCCCTATAATCTATTAAAAGGAGCGTGACAAGTGGTGAAACCTGCTTTTCTGCAACTTCTAGTGGTTAAATAAAATAAACCCCTGACACTCACTTCACAACCAACAAATAACAATTTATTAAAAAAGTGAACAAACAAACTAACTAAAGTATTAACAACCGAATAAACTCCTTCCAATGACTAACTTCTCCTAAATAAAACAAGATTCCAATGGTATGCTGTTCCAATAAATAAAAGTCCCACCTAAATAAAATAAAATTTAAAAAATAAGATTTAGTCTCATGAAATTACAGCCGGGTTGCATGTATTCCGATATGTTCTGTGCCTTCTCCTTCAAATGTTCTTTCAGGACCACCTTATCTGCTGAATGTTCTGTCAGAAATGGCTTCTCAATTGAATTCTTCTGTCAAGACTATTAACTAGTTGTGCTGTAGGTACCTTTGATTTAGATGGTGCTTTCTCTAAAACTTACAGAAGACTGTGAGAGCTAACAACTCTCTCACGAGAGCTGAGAGCTATTAACTCTTGCAGATGGCAGTTTGCTCTCCTGTCTTTGCTCAGCTGCCTCTACTTTTATATATTTGATGAAATATCAATATGTCTTACAATAGGATTGGTCCTACCTTGTCAAAACCATCAGATTTAAATTTAATTGGTTTTTTGTATCTGGGTACCTCGTTCAAATTAATTAGCTAAATTCAAAACTTACTGTCTTGATAACAAAACAAAACTGCTTAGCCTGCTAACTATACAGCCATTTGATACAAACGTTTCAATTCAGGTACACTGTGTACCTGTACCCACAAGCCGACACACACAGACAACGTTTTTGAACCTCTCAGGATAGAAAAAGCACATCATCTTTTAAAAGCACGCACTGCTTTTCCCCTAGCATTTTACAAACACCAATATTTTACAAACACCGAATTCTAACTTCTTGCATTCCAATCCACAAGTACTCTACCTAACTTTGCAACAATATAAAGAGATTACTTGAGTGCGAAAAATTTGACAGATAGTGTTTTATGTGAATTTGTCCAATATGATTTTGCCAAATGTTTTCGTAGCTTGTTCTAATACCTTTTTAGCTTAGTCAAAATATTTATTTCATACTTTTCAAGCACATTTGTATGTTTTACCACATTTTAGACAATAAGTTAAGTCAAGTTTCTGTTCTTTAAGGTATATTTCCATTTCCTACTGCCTGCCTAAAGTTAGAATAACATGGCAAGTCCCATGGGGCAATTCTAGTAGGCTTTTTAACATGATGTTGAGGTGCCGGTGTTGGACTGGGTTGGACAAAGTCAGAAGTTTAAAGTTTTTGAGAAGATTTGTAGCTTGGGTTATGGATGGGGTTGTTAATTTGTTCATTGAGCTGGTAGGTTGGTTTGCAGAACCAACAAAGCAGAACCGGAAATGAGACCAACCACCATATCAAACCGGGCCACATAAATAACAAGCAGGGCAGACCAACAACTCTTCATTGGAGGTGCATTGATGATGTTACCTCGTATGGTGACGCAACACCTGCAAACCAACCTACCAGCTCAACGAATGAATCAATAACCCCAAAGTCAGAAGTCACATGACACTAGTTTATAATCAAACAGGTTTATTTAAAATCACAAGCTTTTGGGACGCTGCTCCTTCCTCAGGTGAAGTAACAAAGGAGCAGCCCTCCAAAAACTTGCGATTTCAACTAAAACTGTTGGACTATAACCTGATGTCATGTGACTTCTGATTTTTTAATATGGATTAGTAAGCTTGCTGATGACATGACGGTTGGTGGAGTTGTGGATAGTGTGGAGGGCTGTTGTAGGTTGCAACGGAACATTGACAGGATGCAGAGCTGGGCAAAGAAGTGGCAAATGGAATTCAACCTGGAAAAGTGTGAGGTAGTTCATTTTGGAAGGTCAAATTTGAATGCAGGGTGAATGGCAGGATTCATGGCAGTGTGGAGGAACAGAGGGATCCTGGTGTCCATGCCCATAGATTCCTCAAAGTCGCCAGCCAAGTTGATAGGGTTGTAAAGAATGCGTATGGTGTATTGGCTTTCATTGGCAGGGGAATTGAATTTAAGAGCTGCGAGGCTATGCTGCAACTCTATAAAACCCTGGTTAGACCACACTTGGAATATTGTGTTCAGTTCTGGTCGCCTCATTATAGGAAGAATCTCGAAGATTTTGAGAGGGTGTAGAGGAAACTTACCAGGATGTTGCATGGACGGGAGGGCAGGTCTTATGAGAAAAGGTTGAGGGAGCTAGGTCTTTACTCATTGGGGCGAAGAAGCATGAGAGGTGATTTGATAGAGGTGTACAAAACGATGAGAGACATAGTTAGAGAGGATACCCAGAGATTTTTTTTCCCAGGGCGGAAATGACTATTATGAAGGGGCATACTTTTAAGGTGATTGGAGGAAGGTATAGGGGAGATGTCGGAGGTAGGTTCTTTACACAAAGAGTGGTGGGTGTGTGGAATGTGCTGCCGACTGTGATAGCGGATTCAGATGCATTAGGGACATTTAAGCGACTCTTGAAGAGGCACTTGGATGATAGTAAAATGTAGGGTATGCAGGGTAGTTTGATCTTCGAGTAGAATAATACGTCAGCACAACATCATGGGATGAAGGGCCTGCACTGTGCTGTACTGTTCTATATTCTATGTTCTATAACAAAGATTTGCAATGGGGAACATTGTGCAACATGTAATTCAATCAGTACAAAGTTCCTTTGTATAAGAAGTGGATAAAATCCAAATGTAATCTAACATTCGGTTAAACGATGTCAAAAAATTTAAATGACTCGTATTATAAGTTGTAATCTGACAATTTGAAAGTCTTGTTGTCCGTCATCAAAAGGAAAGATCCTTTTGGTTTCCACCGTAATTTCATTGGATAAGTGAAGGAAAATGAAACTGTAATGCGATAAGCCTGAAGTCTCTGCAAAGAACTAATTTGTTGGTGCTCTTCAGTTTATAAATATGAACCATGAGCACAATTAAAATGAAAATATAAGACCTATAACCCTTACAAATAATCACAAATCCCCTGTACCTGTCAAGCAGGGAGGAAATGGTCGAGCGAGGGAACAGTGGTTTACTAAAGAAGTTGAATCTCTCGTCAAGAGGAAGAAGGAGGCTTATGTAAAGATGAAGTGTGAAGGCTCAGTTAGGGCGCTTGAAAGTTACAAGTTAGCCAAGAAGGACCTAAAGAGACGGCTAAGAAGAGCCAGGAGGGGACATGAGAAGTCTTTGGCAGGTAGGATCAAGGAAAATCCTAAAGCTTTCTAAAGGTATGTCAGGAATAAAAGAATGACGAGAGTAAGATTAGGGCCAGTCAAGGACAGTAGTGGGAAGTTGTGCGTGGAGCCCGAAGAGGTAGGAGAGGCGCTAAATGAGTATTTTTCCTCAGTATTCACACATGAAAAAGACAATGTTGTCGAGGAGAATACTGAGATACAGGCTATTAGACTAGACAGGATTGAGGTTCATAAGGAGGAGGTGTTAGCAACCCTGGAAAGTCTGAGAATAGATAAGTCCCCTGGGCCGGATGGGATTTATCCTAGGATTCTCTGGGAAGCTAGGGAGGAAATTGCAGAGCCTTTGGCTTTGATCTTTTTGTCATCATTGTCTACAGGAATAGTGCCAGAAGACTGGAGGATAGCAAATGTTGTCCCCTTGTTCAAGAAGGGGAGTAGAGACAACCCTGGTAATTATAGACCAGTGAGCCTTACTTCGGTTGTGGGTAAAGTATTGGAAAGGATTATGAGAGATAGGATTTATAATCATCTAGAAAGGAATAATTTGATTAGGGATAATCAACACAGTTTTGTGAAGGGTAGGTCGTGCCTCACAAACCTTATTGAGTTCTTTGAGAAGGTGACTAAACAGGTGGATGAGGGTAAAGCGGTTGATGTGGTATATATGGATTTCAGTAAAGCGTTTGATAAGGTTCCCCACAGTAGGCTATTGCAGAAAATACGGAGCATGGGATTGAGGGTGATTTAGTGGTTTGGATCAGAAATTGGCTATCTGTAAGAAGACAGAAGGTGGTGGTTGATGGGAAATGTTCATCCTGGAGTTCAGTTACTAGTGGCATACTGCAAGGATCTGTTTTGGGGCCACTGCTGTTTGTCATTTTTATAAATGACGTGGATGAGGGCATAGAAGGATGGGTTAGTAAATTTGCGGATGATACTAAAGTCGGTGGAGTTGTGGATAGTGCGGAAGGATGTTACAGGTTACAGAGGGACATAGATAAGCTGCAGAGCTGGGCTGAGAGGTGGCAAATGGAGTTTAATGCGGAAAAGTGTGAGATGATTCACTTTGGAAAGAGTAACAGGAATACAGAGTACTAGGCTAACGGTAAGATTCTGGGTAGTGTGGACGAGCAGAGAGATCTTGGTGTCCATGTGCATAGATCCCTGAAAGTTGCCACCCAGGTCGATAGGGTTGTTAAGAAGGTGTACGGTGTGTTTGGTTTTATTGGTAGTGGGATTGAGTTTTGGAGCTGTGAGGTCATGTTGCAGCTGTACAAAACTCTGGTGTGGCCGCACTTGGAGTATTGCGTGAAGTTCTGGTCACCGCATTATAAGAAGGATGTGGAAGCGTTGGAAAGGGTGCAGGAGAGATTTACCAGGATGTTGCCTGGTATGGAGGGAAGGTCTTATGAGGAAAGGCTGAGGGACTTGAGGCTGTTTTCGTTACAGAGAAGAAGGTTAAGAGGTGACTTAATAGAGACATACAAGATGATCAGAGCATTAGATAGGGTGCACAATGAGATCCTTTTTCCTCGGATGGTGACGGCTAGCATGAGGGGACACAGCTTTAAATTGAGGGGTGATAGATATAGGACAGATGTCAGAGGTAGATTCTTTACTCAGAGAGTAGGAAGGGCATGGAATGCCTTGCCTACAGCAGTTGTAGATTAGCCAACTTTAAGGGCATTTAAATGGTCATTGGATGATAATGGAATAGTGTAGGTTAGATGGGCTTCAGATTGGTTTCACAGGTCGGCGCAACATCGAGGGCTGAAGGGCCTGTATTGCACTGTAATGTTCTATGTTCTATGACTACTTGCCACCTGGGTGAGTGTGGTAACCACTGTTTGGTGGAATGTACAACAATGCTGTAAGAAGGTCAATGACCTTCTATACTGTGTCAGGGTAAGTGCCACAATCTTCTCTCTGCTACTACACACTCACTTTAACTCTGCAGTTGAAATCATCACCCACTAAGGCACATTGTCTACTATCCTCACTATTATCTACAGCAACCTCATTCAATGGCTTTTCCCCACTCCATATCTGAAGACTACTCTCTCTTGCTGCCAGCTCTTCCTACTTACTCATTTAGGACACCAAGCACTAACAGCTCTGTCAGCCACTTTCATCTGAGGCAATCCATCCTTTTGCCGCATTGCTGAAGAAAATAGCCCACTCCAGAGCTGAAAATGCCTAGACTGTGGCAGGGTGGAAGTCATTTATTTCCTCACACCATATGACTGGATGCCTTGAGCTTACAGGAGAGAACAATAACCATACACATAGGGAAGCTGAGATCTCCATGTCCCAACAACCAAATAAAATTAATTGTGATGCGTTGGCATCTATACAGCCTCCTTCCACAAAAGGCCAGTTTCTCCAACCACTATCTCTTTCAATTTTGAGGAAGAAGCCACCAGTCCCTCAGAGGAAACACTGACAAGGCTTTCTCCTAAACCCTATTCAAATACTAACACTTCAGAACTGGTGCAGACATTGGAACTATTCTGGTGAGCATATGGTTGCTATATCTCCACAGTTTGTTGAGGAAGAAACATCCAAAGTTGCTGTAGCAAAAAGCATGACTTCTCTCTGCTAGTAGATTGGGGAGAAAATAGCACTTGTGGAAGACCTGTTTTGCAGAATTTTCCTTTGCCAAGGATATATTTATAGGATACTACTATGTTAGCATAGTTAATGATTAGTTGTTAAAATAATACTGTATTAAGTGTTTCAACTGAGTTAAAGTTATGCCAGTTTTTGGGGGGGATTTTGTTTGCATTTTAACTGTGTTGTAACAACAGAGTTTTGCTTAAAGCCTATTGTAGAACAATCGAATTACATCTAGAACACAGCGCCTTACACTTGCCTTTGATCAAAATTAAAGTTCGGGTCTCGGCTGTCTCCTTGTTATATTTTGAGGGGGTTTGATCGGGTCTGTAGCACTTTGTATCAGGATTTGTACGCAAATATTTTTGTTTTGCATAGAGATTTTCTAAACACCCTGTTCAAGATGTTACTACAGTTCTCTGGAGAAGGTGGGAGTCAAAATTGGGCCTCTAAGCTCAGAAGTAGAGATACTAGCAGTGTGCCACAAAAACTCGATTTGTACTCTATGATGTTGGTCAATGCGTGATGCACACATACAAAATTTTATGATTACAAATGTGTTTATTCTTGAATTTATGAGTACCAGATTTCATGCAATTTTCCCTGAAAGTTCCTTTTTCACCTATAGGTAAAGCTCAGTTGCACAGACATAGAAAAACATAATTGCTCAAATACTTGCTTGTGCTGGGAGCCATTTTTCATGTTTATCAGCGCAATTAAGAAAGACGGAAGGTGTTCAACATCTTAAGAGAGTGAGCTGCAGACTTCACCCGTTATTTTGACACCTTCAAACATTTATGTTCCTTTCTACATTTGCAGTCTTGGTCAACCACATTAAGTTTGAGCTTCCCCATGTTCCAACCTAAAACTTTCAACAAATTATCATTCCAATTTACCTCAACGCCTCTCCAAGCCCCAGGCCTACTCATAACTCCCAATATCAGGATAAACCAACCATCCCAGGCCACATTTGAAGCTAGGATTGTTCTGATTATTGATAACCTCCACACCCCAACCCCCAATCCCGCCCATTTGGATTGATCTGTGGCCTTCCTGTAGTAATTGTAATGAGGTCAGCCAGGTGGATCACATAGAACATGAGTTCCATGATTGGGGCTGTTAATTTGGTCCAATCAGGGAGTCCTGATTGACAGATAAGAACAAGGGTGTCAGACATCCTGATCACTCTGACAGCTGGCTCTGAGGGCATTGGATCAGTGTCAAGGGCATGCCACATGCAAATAAAGGGTAACTTGTTGACAGGATACCAGCCTCTGTGGAGTTATTTTACTTCCAACATCATCTATAGACATTTACTTGGAAGGGCTGTCCCTCCATTTCACAGTGATTGTCCCATCTGCATCCCTGCATGCTGCTTCCAATTCCCACACAACTTCCTCAACAGAATGTGGTTCCTTTGATGTTTAGTGCATAAGCCTCCAGGCTCTGTTCCAGGGTTGGGGCAGCATGGTGACTTAGTGGTTAGCATTGTTGCCTCAAAGTGCTAGGGTCCCTGGTTCAATTGCGGTCTTGGGCGACTGTCTGTGGAGTTCGCACATTCTCCTCATGTCTGCGTGGGCTTCCTATGGGCAGTCCAGTTTCCTCCCACAGTCCAAAGATGTGCAGGCTAGGTGGATTGGCCCTCCTAAATCGTCCATAGCATCTAGGGATGTGTAGGTTAGGTAAATTAGCCATGGGAAATGCAGGGTTTCAGGGTTAGGGTAGGGGGTGAGTCTGTGTGGGATGCTCTTCAGGGAGTTGCTGTGGATTTGTTGGGCCGAATGTCCTGTTTCCACACTGTAGGGCTTCTGAACTAAAAATGAAATACCCCATCACCATGGACTATCTTGGAGCACATCCCTGACTGAGGACAGACCAGATCCCAGAATGATCACAGTGCAGTTCCAGACTGACTTGCTGGCAATCCCAGAACTTGTCAGTCTTGATTTCTAGATGGATCGTGACACTTTCTCCAGAATGTAAGGACAAAGATTCCCAGACCCTAGTTGCACCAAGTTACTGACTGATCTTGGACAAGCCCCTGGATTGACAGTGGACTGTGGCCTTAAGTGACTGTGACAGTTTCCCCTTACTGACTATGTTCCCTTTGATTGGAAAAAGGACCATTCCCCTTAGACTTTCAGACATGATCATTTGGTTGAAGTACATTCAATGTGTTTGCCACGTAACCTGTTGAAGCATTCTATAGATGTATTGCTGATCTAGCATGGTGCCATACAGCAACATGTCCACCCCCTTGCTGGCAAATGAGATAAGCTTGCTCAATATCTGTTTGTGCTACACGCAAAGTAAGAGAGAAGTACTGTGAGTCTGTTAATTCTGAATAAAGCATCAGTGCACTAAAAGACAAGGCAAAGCAAATACGCTATGACCATCAAAGTAAGTTCAATGTGAGTGAATGCTAAGAAAGCGAATAAGAACCCTGAGTGTACCTTGTTCTGTTGCATGAGATGGGCTCCAGTCTCTACTCAAAGCAAGCTGGTTTCAGTATTACAACAGAAGGTGTTGGTGAACTCCACATTTCAGCAGTGAAGTGCTGAACTATATTGTAAGTCAATCTGAGGTGGTGAGTCTGCTGCTTTGGCAATGTGATCTTGCATGGACGGAAGGTTCAGGCTGTCACTGCCCATGGAGCACGTACTTAGATGTTGATGAATGCTGGCCAAGATGCTTGTATGAAGAATACACTGGCAAACTGCAACCACTAGGAATTGGCGCCATCTAATTTCATGCTAGTAACTGGAAGAACAGCAGATTGTATATAAACAAAATGACACTAAATAGACACGAGAGATTGATACATGCAAATAGGCTGCTCACAACTCACTAGCAAAGTACTCATCTAGCTGTTGAAACCTTAGCGGAAACTTCGATCTCTTTCCAATGTTGCGAATCTCATTGTTTCATTCACACCATATTTTTTACAGTTTTCTTGCCATTGCCCATGTTGTTCAGATATTGGGAAAATTCCACACAAAAATATTTATTCTGAGCAGTTCACGGACAGGTATTTCCCAACTTTTGGAAGATATGTGTAATGGTGAAATGTTGGGAGAATCATGAGAGATTCCTGACATCGAGAGCAGAATGTTCGATTTTTCCAACCAACTGTTTAATGACGAGATGAGATTGTTGCTAGTGAAGAGCAAGAAGCCTGTTTGCATGTTTTAACATATATTAGAAGCCTCATTGTTATGTTATCTCATCTTATTGATATGCAATTTTCCATTTTCTCAGATCACCACTTACTCTGCCGAACCTTATCTTGTGCATCAGTTACCAACATCTCAAGTCAGGCTTCAGGAACAATGACCGCACGCATTCTATATCTACCAGCACCTTCAGGTCTCCTTGAGCAAAGTGGGGCGTCAATTACTTTCTGTCCCACATGTCTGAGACAATTGATGGGAACCATGTACAGCAGCTAAGCATTACCAGGGCTTGACTGGGTACACTGGTGGGCTTTAAAGATGACAGCAGTGCCAGGAGTGTCAAGCAGTCCTTGCAGTGGAGATTACTTCTGCCTATAGCGTGTGCAAAAATAGCATGAGCAGAGCACCATAGAATTGTGGTGAATAATAATCAATCCAATTTGGGAAGAAAACTCATTAGAGTTCTTGAAGAGAAACCCTCCAAGAAACTCACCAAAATTGACAATTAGCAGAGTTCTGATAAGGTGCATTTCCAACTTTAAAGAAAAAGCACTTTGGCTAAATGACTGTTAAATCTTAAAGGAAAAAAAAGGATAAGATATTGAAATAACTGCACGGAGGCCAGTATCTCATCACTGAGTCACACTTTATTTACTTGTGCACAGCACACTGGCTGTGGCTGGCCAGTCGGAGTCAGTCGCCTGAACTGAGGAGATTCTAAATCCCCTGTTCATATCTTTTTTCTTTTTTCTTTTTCATTTTTTTTGTTCTTATTTTCCCAACAGCACCAGCGTTATGTGTGAAAGTGCAGGAATCAGTTAAAAAACAAAGTGAAACATAATTCTATTAGACATTTCCACCACCAGGAAAAACACCCAGGCAGTCAGTGTACCAGTAACAAGCAAAGCTCAGAACAATGCTTACGTGAAAAAAAAGTGAAGTGAAATGTAGGGATCAAATCAAAATAGACTTGGAATCCCCTGTATATGTCCTTTGGCCAGGCTTCCTGATGAGAGTTATTAACCCTAGCCAATCAAGGATCTTGTAGTCAACAAGGACCACCTGGTTCCAATCACTACAGGTGCAACATAGTCCAGATGGTTATTGGTTTGATATCCTATCTGGGAATACACACAGATAGGTCATACTACATGCTGGTGGTCAATACAAGGATATTTTCAGAAGCAGGACATGTCAAAGTCTTCCAGAAGCTCCTTGGGAGAATTGATACATCTGTTTTACAACATTCACACTGGTTTTCAAAAGGGCTTTCTCAAAATTGTAGGAAAGGATGAGTGGGTGGCTTTTCTCTGAGTAGGTTGCAGTCAATAAGGCTCTGACTGTTTACTTACTTGTCTCTTCCAGTCAATGCTTTTGTTTTAGAAGTTCGAAGTTTCCTTTCACTAACCTTTTAAGAAAGAAGCTAATTCCATGCATCTCCATAGACTTTCATATGAGCCAATTTTCACATTCAATTAAACAAAACCCCTAAAAAACAAAAAAATTAGGGAACATTCACTGAGGAGGAACAGGGTGTCTAAAATTAAAGACTGTGTCTTGTATTTTCTACCTAAGATGTGTACAATATAGTTAATGTAGCAAGTAGAAACATTTATGCAATATTAGAATGAGATTTCAGACTTCTGCTCACTTCAGATTCAGACTCCTAAATTTGTTTACCCTCGTCAACGTTTAAGTTATGTAAGCTCCAACTGGCACTTCTGTATCTTGATCAGCTTAATCAACAATTACTGTAGGAACTGTGGGAGGTAGCTCAAAAAAGGACAAAAGATTTTGAATTTTTTCAGCATTTGTGAAGTTAGAAGCAATGCTTCTTCTGAGTCCTTTAAACAATTGTAGGTTGCTTCCAGCTGCTGACCCCGACCCCTGCTGATTACTCTCATCCTCCACACCCAGACTTGCCACTGGGCTTTCAGTTATGAAAATAAGAATTTCCTATAGATCACCAAATTCATTCTGATGAAGATGAAGTTGCTTTGTTACTCTGACTTCAACTTCCAACATTATGTCCTCAGTGCTGTTGGAATTGTGCCTAAGTTGATTTTAAGAATTTTACACTCCCCCTATTTCTCAAAGACGTACCTGATGTTTTGAATAAACTGCACAAATTGATTGTAAGTTAAAAGTGTAGAAAATAAAGTGAAGAACATCAATACCAACAGTGTAAGTACTTCTGAGTATTTTCACAGTTTACTGGGTTAAACTACTGTAATAGAGTTTTCATATCAGAAAAAAATCCTTTGACAGTTCTATCAGTATTTCCTGAAATGTTTGTGTTACAGCCAGATAGACAGGAACTAATCCTTCTAATCCTTTTTTTTCTGGGTATATTACTATTGAGAAGAGTTTATTAAGTTCAAACAATTGGCTTTTTAAAATAACAAAAACAAGTTTATCCTACCAATACATTTCTACTTGAAATTTTATGTAGGTTAGACTATATCTGAAATACAATTTATTTAAAAAACAAAGGGAAGCATTAACTGTGAATGTAGGTTTGTGATGTCTCGATTCTTAATACCTTTAAGAGTTTCCTGACTGATCATTGTCTTTTTTGTTTCTGAATGAAGGTTTTCAAAACATACAACCTCAAAGCCACAACCAATGCAGAATTAATAGAACATCTGTCTAACTTTCCTCGAATAGTTACTTAACTGCAGGAGTTGCAATGGTACATAATCTTCTCAAGTACCTAACTGTCTCTTTCTAACTATATGTGGTATCATTATTTTTACAAGGCTTTTCCGTTTGAGATAACAACAATAGATGTCACAGGTGTGTCATTTCTGTAAAGCTAAAATATTTTAAAGAAACATTTATTTTGTCCTGTTAGCTATAGTGCTAAACATTTTGCCCTCATTCTAGGAGATTGACATGTGGGTTCAAGCGTTGAACTATCCTATCAACTGCTTGTGTAAATGTCATTAATGTTATTTCTGAAATGTCATTCACAACACCAATCAATATTTATGTACTGCAACAAATAACTCACAAAGTGTGCTTTTTAGAATATAGCCCATAATCTGGGAGAGCAGTTCTTCAATGTACTATGCTGATATGCAAATGTTTGCAATGTGCAGTTTCATCCTACTCATTTTGTCAATTCAATTTCCTAAATGTAAAATAATGCATCAGTTCTGATGAAAAATCTAAACCTGCAACATTAACCCATCTGTTCCCTCCTCAGGTGATACCTGTCTTGCTGAAAGTTTCCAACATTTTATGGTTCAAATGTTTGACATTGTTATAACAATAGGAAAGACATTGGAGGAATGCAAAGTGCACAGCCAGATAACGGCCACCCAGGTGCGATGTTGGAGCAGCCTCAGCCTTTATTCATCCTCAACAAGTGTGAATATCTGGCTGCCTGAGTGGGTAAGAGCAAAGTTTACAGGAAATGAACAAACACCATGACAGTATGGGGGTAGGAGTGGGGGTGGGGGGAGGAATACAGAAACAAAAGGAATGTGGTAATGGTAAAGAATAATATGATCAAAGGAATAGACACTGTTCTCTGCAGATGTAAGTAGGAGTTTTGAAGGTTGTGCTGGATACAGGGAGAAGGCCATTGGCAGACTCTTACTCTGTCCCTGAACGACATGAACATTGGTAAGTCAGTTGGAAAAAATGAGTGAGATGCTGAAACGAAATTTTTGATGTCACAAGATAAAGATTGGATACCCGAACCAAGTTTTGAACAGTGAGATATGAATCTCACTAGTGAGTGATGAGAGATCTAATTGCATCTGTTTGTGTGTATTAGCATGCCATTCCCATCTAGTCTCACCTTGTTGATATGCAGTTTACCATTCTCCTGCTAATTGGTTAAAAACCAGATGGTGAGAATACCTGACGTGAAAGTCAGAGAAAATACAGCTTGCTGCTTGCACTTACCAGCCTCCATTTTGGACAGCAATCATCAGGGTTCCTTGATTACTATTGCAGTATTTGCTCACTTTGCGCCTACTTGAATGCTCACAGCATCTCTGCGTTGCATTGCTGTTTTGCACCTTGCACCTCAGCCAAAAATTAAAGGCTCACCATAGTTCTTTCGTGACTTGTCTTTTAGCGCAGACGGAAAGCCAGGCAGCTTGTCATGGTTATCAGTAGTCATCAGTCCCATGGTGCTAGACTGCACTGTGCTACACCAATCTCACAACAGTGTCTTTTGCCATTGGATTATATAACAAACTCCCCTCATGTGCATTAATCAGTGACGATATCTCAAAGTCTAAGGGGAGTAGTCCTCAGTCGGGCCAAAACAAACAATCTTAAGTCAAGATGTCTTGGCAGAATAGTCAAGGGCAGCATTCAAAATCAGTCCAAGGACTTGGGTACTGTCAGTCAGACACTTGGGGAATTGAGGATCTGGGATATGTGCCATTCTAGCCTGAGGAGTGGCCCATTGTCAGTCCTGCAGGTCCAGTGCATCCAGACTGTGAAGTAATTGTAAATAAATTGGTAAGCTACACATTGATCAGTCAGCAGTTTAATCATATGTTAGTCAGGGCCATCTGTCCAAGGCAGTCAAAAGGTGGGCCATGGTCAGTCCTGGGGGGGTCAGCTCAGTGTAAGCCAAGCGGGGTGATCAAGGGCCAATGATGGGACAGGGTAGTTGGCAAAAACAATTCTGGAGATTAGAAGCAGCATACTTAGATGCAGAGGGATGGTTGGGTGCATAATTGTGAAGTAGGGAATCTGAACATATAAGAGAAAGAGATGTTAGTACATTGGAGGAGATACGTCACTGTAGAAAGTAAATCATGGACAGTCACAACCACCTTGGCTTTGACAGTGAACGATGCAGCATGATAGTTGTCAAGACTAAGCTGTAAGGGCAGGGCTCAGGGTGGTAATGCGGGGAGATGAGGCTGTATTTCAAAGAGTGTGTGGGAACAATTGGAAGATCAGTACTGATGGGTTTGACAGGGCTTTCTAGGAAGACAGGAGCATTAAGGTTTAGTGAGGCCTTTTGGTGAACAGGCTCAGCTTCTGTTCTGAGGAAGGGTCACTGGACCCAAAACGTTAACTTTGATTTTTTTCTTCACAGATGCTGTTAGACCTGCTGAGCTTTTCCAGCAACTTCTGTTTTTGTGCCACCTTGTGACTCACTGTGCCATATGTGACTTGTGGTGCCTTCCATCCTCATGCGGCTGGTAAATACACACTGGAAATGGAAAATGGTTGTAACTGCACCCAGGGTGAGTGAAGTCAGTGTTTTGTTTTCTGTCTGAGCATGTTTTCTGTTTGACTTGAATGATGTGAGTACAGGTTGAAGTCATCTGTAATCATTGCAGCTTGCATGTCAAATACATGCAGTGTCCAACAATGTAAAATACTAATGTTGGTCACATCCAATCTTGATGATATTCTTGATCATTGCAGTTTGAACAGAGGCACCACAGCAGAATTAATCTCAGTTGCCCTTAAAAGTGGCACCTGTATGCCACAAAACACAGAGACAATTGACAACCGTCATACGAACATCCCTCTAACACCACCATCTGTCTTCTATCACTAAGCCAATTTTGCATCCACCTTGCCAAGTTAACCTGGGTCCCATGAGCTTTCACTTTTTTTTAAATCAGTTTCCAATGTGGAACCTTATCAAAGCTTTTGCTGAAATCCATATAAACTACATCAATTACCTTACTCTGGTCCAATGGACCTCCTACTCAAAATTTCCACTAGATTTTTTTCGGCTTAACCTCCCCCTGACAAAGCCAAGCTGACTACCCCTGATCAAACCTTGTCTGTCTTAATTAAGAGATTAATTTTCTCCTTCACTATTTTGTCCAAATAGTTTCCAACAGGTTAGACTCATTTGTCTATAGTTCCCTGGCCTATCGCTATTACTTTTCTTGAAAGTAGAAACACATTAGCTTCCCTCCAGTCCTCTGGCACCACCTCTGTGGCCTGAGTAAATTTAAAATTTATGCCAGGACCCTCTAATTTCCTCCCTCATCTCGCACAATAGCCTAGGATACAAGTCATGCAGACTTGGGGATTTGTCTACTTTAAACCTGCCAAGTTCTTTAATACCTTCTCGCTTCCTATGTCAGTCTGCTCAAGAACATTACAGGTCATCTTTTCAGACTTGCAACCTCCTACCCCCAAGTAAAGACAGATTTAAAGTATTCATTGAACACTCTACTAATGTCTTCTGGGTTCATGCACATAGTTTGCCCCCTTGGTCCCCAATATGCCCTATTCGTTCCCTGGTGATTCTCTTCCTCTTGATACACTTGTAGAATTTCTAAGGATTCACCCTAATCTTGCCCACTATTGTTTTCTCATGCCCTTCTTTGCTTTCCTAATTGCTTTCTTGAGTTCCCCCTGAACTTCCTATACTCCTCCAGGGCCTCCGTCATTTTGCTTCCTTTATACCTGTTGTACATCTCTCTTTTCCTATTTATTTGGGTTCTTTGGGTTTGTTGCTCCTACATTTTACCCTGAAGGGAACATGTTGAGCCTGCATTCCTCCCAATATCTTATTGAATGCCTCTGACAATTCTGCTGTAGATTTACTCTCAAGTAGCCGTTCCCAATCTATTTCAGCCAGTTCCTGCCTTATTTTAGTAAAATTTGCCTTACCCTTGATCCAAAATCCTTTTTGGAAGACCATCTTTCTCTTTCTTCGTCAACTTAAAACATATGATGTTGTGATTACTGTCACCAAAGTCTTCTTCCATAATTTGTATCAAATTTTGTTTGATTTTGCTGCTGTGAAGCACCTTAGAAAGTTTTACAGTGCTAAGGTGCTTTACAAATACAGTTTGCTGTTATTGTAACTGACAGTGAAAATTGATGTCACATTCTGGTACTCATAATGATATTACTTCAACTGCCAGAACTTGCCCTTATTGGTCAGTACGTTAAATATAGGAGTTGGGGCGTCATGTTATGCCTGTACAGGACATTGGTTAGGCCACTTTTGGAATACTGCATTCAATTCTGATATGAATAGGAGGGGTTTCGAGGGATATGGGCCAAATGCTTGCAAATTGGATTAGATTAATTTAGGATATCTGGTCTGCATGGACGAGTTGGATAAAATGGCCATTTTTGTGATGTGTATATCTATGACTCTATGACTCCATGAAATAGTCAAAAACATACTTTGAGTTGCAAAATGGAAGAACTGTAAAAGATTATTAAGGGTATAAAAGGTTATCAAATTCTGTATTGATGGGACAGAGGCATCAATTAGAAGCAGTAAGTTACCTGAAGGAACTTAAGTCAAGAGTTAGGAATTGGAACTAGTAGGTTAAGCCTTAACACTTGGGATTGTAGCAGTTCAAGAAGATCACAAGCAATTGGGGAAGGACAATAAATACTACATTGCCAACAATGCTCTTATCTCTAAATAAGATGAAGAAATAAGAATCCAGATTGCGTTGCACTTGTATTTGAGGTGAGAGGGTAGGAGATAAATAATGGAGATGTAATTTGCAGGAGATAACAGAAGCTGGCAGTGATCTAAAGGTTCAAGCCTGGGACAGCAGCAGGAGAATGGCATATTTGAGGATGGCTGAAGGGTAAAGGCAGGAATTTGTGGACAGATTACTCTTGTTCGGAGGAATTTTAAAAAGTGGAATTGTGACAGGAGTGACAGATCTGGGTGGGGTAAAAAGACAATAAGTAGAAATTAGGCAGCAAAAAGAAATGGAGGTCAATATAATGAGCTTGATTCTGGAGTGGCAACAAAACATCTAACAATTTTGAATAATGCTAAGAAATACATTGTATAGTGAGCATCTGTCCATTTCTTTATCACATACTAACTACACCATAGTAACAAAATACTTCAATGTAATCACAGAGTCAATTTTTATTTTTTAAACTAGTTTTATTAGCTTTTATTATTGGCATAAACCAATTGGACTTGAGACAGTCATACTGCATTAAATTTTGTTTTTTGACTACATTAAATCTGTTCAATTTAATTTTTATTCTACAGGGTAGTTACACACTTGTCTCTACTCTCATTAATATTTTGAATGTAGACCAAAATCATTACAAGTTTCTTCATCTCACTTGTAATATTAATGATATTATCTTGATGTTGTGTACAATAGCTTTCATGCAACATATGTTCTACTATGGTAATCATTGGATGAGATTTTTTGGTGGAACTGAAGCTTAATTCAGTGAATGGACTTTTGCCTGATGCCTTACTGAAAAATGTCACCAGGGCACTAGTACTGTGCAGGATAGTGTATTAGCAACACCAGAAATGCACCAAGATAATTTCCATTCATTGTTATTCTTAAAGGAAAATATTGTTTCATAATAGAATGCCTTCAGGAATCTGTCTAAAAGTGAGAGTGGGAAAACAGTTATTAAAGGAATAGCTTTTAAAAAGTGCCTGCATCCTGAAAAGGTGCAGCTTACAATATTGCGAAGGAACATCGTCATCACATGGAGTGAAGCAGGTCAAGAATGAGGTTCACCACCACTTTGTTAAGGCTTACCAGCAACACCCATGTCCTGAGGATAAACAGAATAAAACTTGTTAGTTAGCTTACCACTGGTTGACATTCCATCAGTTGGACTGGTTTTTAGAACTGTTTCTAAATCCTAGTTCACATACACAATGAAAAGCTCCACCACCTGATCGTTTTGTTTCTCACTGTACAGCCAGAACCAAGACACCTGCCAACTCACTGACAAGTCTTCCATAAGCTTAAACAATAGCCCAAAATGCATTCATACATTGATTACAGATACCTTCAAGATCTTAATCGTCCTTGCTGGCAATCCGCTGTAGTAGACATAGTGGTGTGGGTGTCAGCTTTTAATTGTATCTGTCTTGCAGAGTAGTGTTGTTTTAATATCCTGTATAGATTTTTATGTAATACACTTACTTGCAGGCAGCCTGAAGCAAGAATCAATTCTGCAAAGGGTTCTTCTTTTGTTAAAAGCCAATCTTGTTTTAATGATGCATGAAGAAATATTCATGCATTGACATATTTCTGTCAAGATTCTTTTGAAAAATCAATTAAGATAATATTGTTCTGACCTAGTTATCCAGTAAATGCATATAAGCGACTTAAAGGACTTAATATGATTTACTGTTAACATTATTGTTTTTTCCATCACATCCCATTATTTTGTACCAGAGGATCACTGTTGTTTCACTTGTGAGTGTAATCATGATTAAAATGTAAGTTATCCACAATCTATTGGCAATAGTGCTGTTCGCTAATATGGTGTAGATTTTGGGACATAAAGATACTGTTTCAGTAGATATATGTTAGTCCAAGTGAATCATTATGCTGCGATCATTTAAGTACGTGAAAGGGTATTTGGTTATACTAATCAATTATACATTTAATAACCCAGTTTAGATGCCTTCTCTTTTGCAATATTTTATTTTTCGCTTTTTTCTGTTTCATTGTTCTCATTACAAAGAAATTCCAACAGAAACCGAAACTTTGCTTCTGGGTTAAGCGGTCATATGCTGTTGACTGGGGCATTTTCCTGAGTTTGTTGTGTTAGAATTAAGAGGGGAGGTGTGGCCTTGATAGAAAAGAAAATTGAAAGAGGTATACAGCATCCAGTTTGAGGCCCAACCACTTTGAATTTTACCCTCCAGATTTCTTTATATTCTGTTTTCGAAATTTACCAGCAACAATTTTTACATCCGACTCAAAAGAACTTGCCCCAAATCTTTTTTTTTAGATTCCTGAAGAAGGAACTGGCATTTAACATCACAGCTGATAACAGTTTGCAATAGGTACACTATTATCTTTTAATTATATATCACAATCCTTGTTCAGTTTCCTTTTTTTTATTTGTCCATGGGATGAGAATGTTGATGGCAAAACCAGCATTTATTTGCCACAATTGTTTTTGAGAAAATGGTCTTGAGCCTGATTCCTGAAGTACTGCATGTGTTTTAGGAACACCCACAATGCAGTTGAAGGGAGTTCCAGGATTTTGGCCCAGTCACGGTGAAGGGTGTTCTGTGGCTTGGAGGTGAATTTGAAAGGGTGTGTTCCTATGCAAGTGACCGCTGTCCTTCAAACTGTTTGAGACAGCGAAATTTGAAGATGCTGAGTTGCTGCAATGCATCTTATAGACAGTGTACATTAGTGGCAGAGAGAGAATGTTTATGATTGTGAATACAGTTCTAATCAAGTCATTGTTGTCTGAGATGTTATCCAGATTTTTGAGTATTACCTGGGATGCAGGCTAGTGGTGAGTATTTTATCAATTTTCTGAATTGAGCCTTGTAGATCAGGAGGTGAGTAAGTGAATGTCACCTTCCAAATTTCTATAGAATTTGGAGCAGTTCTTAGAGATTGATGGGTGGCAAATATAGCCAAACTATTTTAAAAGGAAGGGAGAGAGAAAACAGAGAATCACAAACCAATTAACTGAAAATTAGGAATGGGGAAAATGCTCGAGTCTGTTGCAAAATAAAATTTGGAAAGCATTAATGGGATTAGATAAAGCCAACACGGATTTATAAATGGCAAATCATGCTTAACAAATCTACTGACATTTTGTTTTCAGGATGTAACTAACAGAATAGATAAGGGACAACCAATGAATGTGAGTGCATTTGAATTTTCAGAAAGCTTTTGATAAGATCCCACCTAAAAAGTTAGTGCCAAAGGAAAAGCACATGAGATGGGGGTAATTGTTTGGCATGGATCAATAATTGGTCAACTGACAGGAAACGGAGAGTGTGAATAAATGGCTCTTTTTCCAAGTGGCAGTGGATTACCACAAGGATCAGTGCTTGGACTCCAGCTATTCATGATTTATATAAATTACCTGTTTGAGGGAACCAATGGCAGCATTTCCAAGTTTGCTGATGACACAAACTGAGTGGAACTGTGAGTTGTGAAGAGGATGATGCAAGGTGGTTTTAAGGTGAGTAAGACAAGTTAAATGAGAGGGAAAACGCATGGCAGATGTGTCTGACTGTGAAGGTATATACTTTGGTGTGAGAACCAGAAAGTAAGAGCATTATTTAAATAATGATATATTGAGAAATGTAGATGCACAAAGGGAATTCAGAGTCCTTTGTACACTAGTCAAAGAAAGTAGACAGGCAGGTGCAGCAAGCAATTAGGAAGGTAATAGTACATTAGCCTTCAGTGTAAGAGGATTTGAATTTAGAAATAAAGATGTCTTACTGTAGTTACACAAGGCCTTGGTGAGATCACACCTGGAGTATTGCATGCAGTTTTGGTCTTCCTACCTAAGAATGGATATACCTGTCATAGAGGGAGTGCATTGGAGGTCCACCAGGCTGATTCTGGGGACAGCAGGGGTGTCCAAAGATGAGAGATTGGTTTGATTAGGCCTGTATTCAGTAGTGTTCGGAAAGATGATATGGAATTTGATTGAAACACATTAAATTCTAACATGGCTGCACAGACTAAATGTGGAGAAGATTTTTTCCTTAGTTGTGAAATACAGAGTCATCACAGTGTCAGGATACAGGGTAAACTATCTATGCTGTTACACTACACTACAGTCAAATGTTGACTTGATGTCAAGGGTAATCACCCTCACTTGCCCTCTTGAGTTCAGCTCTTCTGTCCATGTTTGTGCCAAAACTAAAATGAGGCCTAGAGCCTTGCAATACAACTGATGCCTTGGCAGAAACAATGTAAACGTTAGTGAGTTTCACAAGGCAAAGACTGCTTAATATCATTGACAGTGGTGTTTTCTTTACTTTTTTGATGCTTAGAGTAGGTTAATTGGACAATACATGTCTGGGTTTGGTTTAAAATTCATCTCACTGAATTGAGTTGCGGAAATGGCAAAGCTGTGAAATTTGGCAGCAAATTGGTTAAACTGTCATGGTATTCAAGGATTCTGGCAAAGGAAATGAAAGAATACAGGGAATGATCTAAAACAAAAGAGAAAATGGAGAAAATCCTCTCTTATTAGAAATATGGACTTCAATGTAAGCATTATGGAATTACATATTTCAATAATATCTGATCGCATGGGTAGATTTTCCACAACCTGTACTGTTATGAAACATGTAATTAATTGCGAACATACCATATTGTCCAAAGGAGTAAGTAAACTTATCCATGAACAGAAACGACCATGTCATAAAATCTCATTATTCCACCTGGGAAGGCACTAACTGATACGGCTGGATGTCAACACTTTTTTTAATCACAAATAGCCTGAATTAGACTATTTCTGGTCCATTTGCAGAATCCCCGGATTTTAATTAGATAACTTTGATAGAGATGCCCAATTGCAGAAGAGGAAAACCGGCTCTTGCCCTTTGTGGGTGCACAAATGGCTCCCATACAGTTTGATTATTGTTCCTCATGTTCAGGTTTGTGAACATTTAAACAGATCTACTGCAAAAATAAGAAAATATCAAATATTTCATCCATTATTACTGATCAAGAAGAGAGATGAGAGTTTAGCAGCTGTATCAGTGATATTATAATTTGAATGTGGTATCAAGGGCATGTTTAAAATCAAAAGAACTGTGGATGCTGTAAATCAGGAACAAAAACAAAGTTGCTGGAAAAGCTCAGCAGGTCTGGCAGCATCTGTGGAGGAGAAAACAGAGGTAACATTTCGGGTCCGGTGACCCTTCCTCAGAACTGAAACGTTAGCTCTGTTTTCTCCTCCACAGATGCTGCCAGACCTGCTGAGCTTTTCCAGCAACTTTGTTTTTGTTCCATGTTTAAGATCAATGCTTTTACCAAAATCACCATAACACTGTACAATCACATTGTGTTTGAGTGAGGATAATCAATGATGCACATCTATATATACAAATACTTTCATAGAGCTGGCTTCACTGACTTCTGATTGCTGGTGTAATGTCTCATGATATTAAAGAACTGACAAGATTTTGAGACATATCTATTAATGTCAAAAGCCCTTGAAGGTAGATCTTCAATTTCCAAAAGGTTCTTATTTTTCAGTCATATAGCCACTGAACCATAGCCCTGAATTAGGGATGGAATGGGAATATTGCTTTGAGATCAGGAAATACAGATGTACTAATTTCTTGGACATACCACATTTTTTAATGGGGTTGGGACTTTTTGATTGTTGATGGTTGTCAGGGAGGCAGATGGTTGCTGGTGGACGTTGGGGAGGAGGTGGGCACAAGGTATTCAGTCAGGCCACAAGGGAGTGAGAGGTGTGTAGTTTCACTGGATTGCTTGTAGAGGATGCAAAAAATATTTCTGCTTTTTCTGATGCACAAGCAGTGCTGTATAGGGACTTCTTGCATGGACTCAACCCTTCTTCACCTCTTTTCACCTGTTAGATTTCCTGAGCCTGAGAAACTCCCCCAGAATTAGTTAAAAACAGCACTGTTAAGACAGCAGCATGCAGGGCTTGTTAAAGTATCTAATTCACAGACATCATTTCTCCCTCACTTCCTGCTTCCTTTTAAAGGTTATCGGGTGCACTCTGAAGAAGTCATGATGGACTCAAAGCATAACTCTCTCTCCACAGATGCTACCAGATATGCTGAGTTTCTCCAGCATTTTCTGTTTCTCATTCAAATAATTTCATGATAGATTTGAAACAGAGATAAAATCGTTTTCACTCTGACAAGACTACAATGCACCTCCTTTTGGAAGTTAAGGTTTGTCCTTAATAACATGCCTTGAATTTGAGAAGACGTTGAAGTGCCATTGCTTTCAAATCTGAAGACATTTTCCGTGGGGTCCAAGGAAGCTGAGTGTTAGATCCCATTATTTCAATGTTATTCATTGTCTTTAAGGTATCAAAGCATGACAGTTCTTTAATGGATGAATTGTTCATATTAATTATTACATCGGTGGATAAAGTACAAATCTAATAATGGAGGAACAGAAGTAAAATTACATTTCATATACTAGGTGCTACTGTTGATTTAAAAAATGGTGATATTGGACAGAAATCCATGTAACAAGAGGGAAGGTTGAACATGACATATGAATATTGTGTGCAAAATTAAGTTGGTATTTCCTTAATCCTTGTTCTATTTCAAGTGATTTTTCCAAGAGGTACGCCCAAGAGATCACTGACTTTACTCAAAGGCTAATATTCCACAATTTCCTGACTGGTTTGATGATTGAGCATTAGGGTGGACAAGATACAAATAGTAATCCTCAGATTTTGATCATTTCACCTATATAACATTAATTCAGGGATTATGATCAATTCATAAGAATAATATTGAATACTACAGGAATAGAGAGTACTGGGCTAGTGGTAAGATTCTTGGTAGTGTGGACGAGCAGAGAGATCTCAGTGTCCATGTGCATAGATCCCTGAAAGTTGCCACCCAGGTTGATAGGGTTGTTAAGAAGGCGTATGGTGTGTTAGGCTTTATTGGTAGAGGGACTGAGTTTCCGAACCATGAGGTCATGTTGCAGCTGTACAAAACTCTGGTGCGGCAGCACTTGGAGTATTGCGTACAGTTCTGGTCGCCGCATTATAGGAGGGATGAGGAAGCATTGAAAAGGGTGCAGAGGAGGTTTACCAGGATGTTGCCTGGTATGGAGGGAAGATCTTATGAGGAAAGGCTGAGTGACTTGTGGCTGTTTTCGTTAGAGAGAAGTAGGTTAAGAGGTGACTTAATAGAGACATACAAGATGATCAGAGGGTTTAGATAGGATGGACAGTGAGAGCCTTTTTCCTCGGATGGTGATGGCTAGCATGAGGGGACATAGCTTTAAATTGAGGGGTGATAGATATAGGACAGATGTCAGAGGTAGGTTCTTTACTCAGAGAGTAGTAAAGGCGTGGAATGCCCTGCCTGCAACAGTAGTAGACTCGCCAACTTTAAGGGCATTTAAATGGTCATTGGATAAACATATGGATGATAATGGAATAGTGTAGGTTAGATGGGCTTCAGATTGGTTTCACAGGTTGGCGCAACATCGAGGGCCAAAGGGCCTGTACTGCGCTGTAATGTTCTATGTTCTACGTTCTAAACATTTTCGATAGAAGCTATATTAGATTGCGAACTTTAGGTTGATTGCAGTAAAACAAGAATAGATATGGACTCACCATCCAGGAAAGAGATAGAGAAAGGTTTCTTCATTCAAAGAATCGTGAACTTGGGAATTGTTTACCCAAGAGAACTGTGGATGCTCAGTGATTAAGCAAATGTAAAACTGCGATCGATAAAATTTTGTATCTAAGGGATTCAAGGGAAATGGGCATTTGTGTGGAAAAGTAGAATTGAGATTGACGATTAGCCATGGTTCTACTGAATTGCAGAAAATGCTCAAGGGAGTTATTTGACCTACTTCTGCACCAATTTCTTATTTTCTCATAAGATCAGGGGTGAGTAAAGACTATTTAGCTAATGGAAACTCATGAAATCACAGGATGAAATTTGTTCCTGCCTACTGTGCTGACAATAATAACCAGATGGCTAAACAAGGCTTGAGTGAAAAAAAAATCAGACTCTCAACATTGAGGAAAATTCATACAATCTATTCCTCAGTTCAGAGGAGGTTTACAAGACTAGTATCAGGAATGAGTGTCTTATGAGAAAGGTTGGACTGGCTATTCCTGTAGCTGCTAGAGTTGAGAAGAGTAACAGATAACTTGATTCAAACATATAAGATCTTGAGGGCTTTTGAAAGGGTAGTTGTGGAGAGGATGTTTCCTCTTTTGGAATAATCCAAAACTAGGAGTAATTTTTCAAAAATCCGGGCTTGCCCATTTAAAACAGCGAATCTGTTTGAAGATGCAGTGGAAACAGAGTATTTGAATATTTTCAAGGCACAGATAGATAGATTATTGTTTGTTAAGGCGATGAATGATTATCAGGGTGATGGGAATTGCAAATTTAGGTTCACAAGCAGATCAGCCGCTCTTGTTATATGACAGATAAGGCTTGAGGGGCTGAAAGGCTCACCCCTGCTCCTTGTTTATATGTATGTACATGCAAATCTATGTAACTGTAGTGGATGAAATGGTTGTGAGTCCTTAACGCTTGCATTGCTGAAGGCTGCAATACATCAGCCTTTGTGAGATACACATGCAATGCTGGGTTAGTATGAGAGCCCGATAAGTGTGATGTGGCAAAGGGAGATCATCCAACTAACCTTTATGGTTTGCAGTCAAGAGACCTTCTTGGCTAACCCTTCTCACACGGAGGACAGATCTGAACCATGCTGCTATCTCTGTCCAGACTGGCTAAGTCTGGTGGCATGGTCTATTGCTATGCTTAACAAGAAAGAGGATTTGATGCTCTACTCATCTCTCATCACCCCATCTACCATCACGTCAGGATCATCCTCTAGAAAATCAGAAGCAAGCTTACCTTTCTTTTGTGTCATACCTTGACAGATTTGGGGCAAGCATCACAGTGTGAGGCTTGTACTTGGCCTGGAGGTTCTGAAGTAATGTCCAGCCACATTTAAATATGATGCAGACTCTTGGAAGCTGGAGGCTGCTGGAAGTGGCAAGAAGTTCCATCTTGTTTGCCACAAATTTCACCAAATAACAGATCCAACAACCAGCTCGCATATTTGGGAAGGTGAAAAGTGGAACATTGCATGAGAAAACTTGCCCTAGGCCATTGTGAGATGACACCATGAAACTTACCCACCATCATTCTTTAACTGGAAATGGGAAACTTCTTTGCCTTGAATTTTACAGCATAGAAGTTGGTCAATGAGTCTATCTTGCCCACTGTCTGAAAGTACTGTTTATCTTCTTTTTTCCCATATCTTGTATTTCTTTTTTAAATGCATATACACTGTCCCTTTAAAAACAGTCTTGCTGGCTATATTTAACTCTATTTCGGGCATTTTATATCCAAACAACACTGATTAACTCCAATTCCTCTGTGAATTTCCTAATTTATTTTCTAATTCTAACAAAATACTATTGAACTGTCCAGCAATAAGATCAGGAGATTTATATGAGAGAAAACCTAACTACAATTTATAGAAGATAACAAGGTGTAGAGCTGGATGAACACAGCAGGCCAAGCAGCATCAGAGGAGCAGAAAAGCTGACGTTTTGGGTCTAGACCCTTCTTC
>JAHRHZ010000013.1:5162452-5243279 GCA_024137785.1 Ginglymostoma cirratum
ATTTTCTGAAGAAGGGTCTGGACCTGAAATGTCAGCTTTCCTGCTCCTCTGATGCTGCTTGGCCTGCTGTGTTCATCCAGCTCTACACCTTGTTATCTCAGATTCTGCAGCATTGGCAGTTCCCACTATCTCTGATACAATTTATAGAACACTGTCAAGTTTCAGTTCCTGAAATAAGTTCACCACTGTGGTGCGTTTAATGAACTGTGGGGGTCTTCCTTTTATTTCTGCTTTTTATCTCTATGAAATTATTTGACATGTAAGAGGGAACATTGTTTAATTTTGTATTACCAAAACTACTTCTCCCAGCCTTACAAAAGTTTATGACATCAAATTCACCTAAAAATGACTTAGGACAAGTTGAACCACTGAGAACTTCAGACATCCCTTAAACAAGTGGCATAAAAATTTCCAATAACAAGCGGTGAGCTCTTTCACATAACAAACATCTTCCTCATTGTTGCTGAGCTGTTGTTTGGCAAGAAATGTGATATTTAACTGACAGACCTGCACAATTAATATGTAGCATTAGGAATGTCACCACAAATATATGTTTTTCAAGGGACTAACTGAAATAAATGCATTTGTGGCTGGTGAACCAAAAATAAACAGGCCCCCGTAAATGTATTTACCATTTTGTACATGTAGGCACCCAAAGCAAATAATTTATTTCAACCTATTATTTTCTTTCAGTTTTGGAATAGTGCCACTGGGTTTTGCACAAACTTAAGTTATCATTATCCAGTTGTTATTGATTTTACTGTCATATAACCAGCTTCTATTACATTCCTTTCCCCCATTTAATTGCTTTGCTGTTTCATAAAGCGTTCATAGTGACAGCAATGTCGGGTCTTGTAAAATGTCCTATTGTTTTTTCATAGCATTTAAAGTGCTTATCATGGCCAACTTAACTTTACTACTTCTTTCAGAATTGTACCAACTGTACAGCTGCCACTTTCTCCTTACTTCTGTGAACCTTACAAAACTGGAGTTATGCACATGACCAATGAGGATACACTCATGCCAGTGCTGTGGGGTTTGGGAAATTCCAAATTTTGCGTAGAAGGTCTCTTATTTGTCTAGATCCTTGAATGTATAAGTGAAATGCAGGACTGTAAACTGAGCAGCAGGCAGTAACAAAAACTTTCTGGAATTATTCATGCATTTTAAAGGTGGATCATTTTCCACGTCAGTAATATGTGACAGTAAATTACATTGGTCAATTAAAACCAAAAGATATAGGAGCAGTAGCAGGCTATTCAGTCCATCAAGCCAATGCTGCCATTTAATGAGATCAGTTGATCTGATACTCCTCAATCTGTCCCCTTTATTAATAACAATTTGTGACTCGCCACCTCCCCCAACTTGGTACATAAGATACCTCCTCGAAAAGCCAGCTGTGTACGAAAATAGGTGACAGAGCATGTCAACATGGTTTCTCATGTCCAGTAACACACAGAGACAACACACCTTTCACTTACTCATTAATAACCAGTTCACCTATGAATAGTTTGGGCTCTGCTGGGCCCACTCAGCTTCGGACTTCATGGCAGACTTGGTCCAACATGGAGTTGAATTCAAGAGGGGAAGCAAAGCTGACTGACCTTGACATTAAGCACAAAAACTGGCTGAGTGTAGTAAAAAGAAGCGCTAGCAAAATTGGAGTGAGTGGGGATTGGGGAAAATTCTCTGCTGGTCAGAGTCATACCAAGCACAAAGGAAGATGGCTATGTTAATTGGAGGTCAATCATTTCAGTCCCTTGACATCTTGCAGGAACTCCTCAAGGTAATGTTGTAGCTCCAACCATCTTCAGCTGCTTTGTTGATAACCTTTTCTCCATTATTAGGCCAAACGTGGGAGTGATCACTAATGTTTGCATAATATTCAGCACAATTTGTAACTCCTCAGATAATGAAGCAATCAGTGTCTAAAAACATCAAGACCAAGACAAAATTCATGCCACATAAATGCTGGGAAGGACCTTCTCCAACAAAAGAATTCAACCATCACTCCATGACATTCAACAGCATTATAGTTGCTGATTTCCCATTACTTAAACACTGGAAAATAACATTCATCACAAACTAAACTGTGACAACTGAATAAATACAGTGGCTTCAAGCCTAGAACAGCTGAATGGAATTCTATAGTGAGTAATTCATATCATAACCTGTCAAAGTCTGTCCAAAGGCAGTAGGAACTGCAGATGCTGGAGAATCCGAGACAACAAGGTGCAGAGCTGGACAAACACAGCAGGCCAAGCAGCATCATAGGAGCAGGAAAGCTTGATGTTTCAGGCCTAGACTTCTTCAGAAATGGGGGAGGGGAAGGAGGTTCTGAAATAAATAGGGAGAGAGGGGGAGGTGGATAGAAGATAGATAGAGGAGAAGTCTATCAAGCACAAGCCAGGAATATGATAAAAATTCTCTAAATGTGCCTTTTGAGTGTAGTTCCAACAACACTCAGGAATCTGAATACCCTCCTCCAAAAGGGGGGTAACTTGTTTGGCACCCCATCCTTCATCCCATCTGTTTGCTCCTCTCCAAGCCACACACCATCTTGAGTTGGAATGACTGTCCTTGTGTTTCCTTCCCAACAGCAAGTGGTTGAAGATAGCAGCTCACAACCACTTTCTCAAGGACAATTAGGGATAGCCAATAATGTTACCCTAGTCAGTGATACCCACAGTCCATGAATGAATAAGTATCAAGTTTACTAGTGTTAAATTACATTCTCACTTAGGACTGCAGTAAAAAAGATGTGATCTTTTTATGAAGTGTTAGTCCTAGTAGATATGTAGGAACTCCAATAGAGTCATAGACTCATACGACATGGGAACAGACTCTTCGGTCCAATTCAACCATGCCAACCAAGTTTCCCAAACTAAACTTGTCCCACTTTGGCCCGTATTTTTGCTATTCACCTATCCATGTCCCTCATGATTTTATAAACTTCTACAAGGTCACAATTTAGTTAAACATGATTTCCCAGTGACAAAATCATGTTGGCCCTGCCTGATTACCTTGAACTTATCCTGTAATAATGTGTTTAATAATAGTTTTTAACATTTTTCTAATGACAGATGGTAATGTAATTGGCCTATCGTTTCCTGCTTTCTGCCTCCCTGACTATTGTTTCCTTGGTAATTGTCTTGAACTCCTCCCCTCCCTCCCGCTTTAATTCCACATTTGTAGCCTATTCCCAGGATAATACTTGTATCCTCTCTGGTGAAGACTGATGCAAAATACTTTTACTAGTCTGCCCCCACTCCATCAGAAGTTGTCAGCCACTCTTCCATTCTGCCTGCCTCACTGTGACGGAGGCAGTAGGCTAAACAGTTTTTATTTCAATAATATACTTTATTCATAGAAAATCTCTTTGCTGTTCATTCTGTACCGTTGCATATCAAATAAACAAACAAAACATTGGACTTTGACTCTATTCTATAAGCCAAAGACCTCTCTTATATGTACAATACTAATATTTACGTATATTTGAGACACTGGAGGGGGCTGTATGATGATGATATGGACACCCATTTGCTTTGAGCAGGAAGACCTCAGACGATGGTCTTACCCCACTGCTGCCCCAAGCTTTAGTGCATCCCTCAGCATGTAATCCTGGCCCATGAAATGTGCCAGTCTGCAACACGTTGTCAGGGTCAACTCCTTGTTCTGGAAGACGAACAAGTTTTGAGAAGACCAAATTTCACCGAATTGATGGTCCTCCAGATGCAGTTGATGTTTGTCTCTGTGTTTGTCTTGGGAACAGGTCGTAGAGCACAGAGTCACATGTCATGGAGCTGCTTGGGATTAACCTTGACAGAAACACTGCATCTTTCTCCAGACTTCCTTTGCAAAGACATATTCCAAAAGAAGATGTATGACAGTCTTAACAGTTTCTCCACCCCCCTGCCCCCACAGCTGCTTCGAGGGCAGATTGTGGTGGTGCAAACTAATCAGGTGTATATAAAAGATCTCACAGGTAGTGCCCATTCTAAACACCAGTCAAGTGATGTCTTGGTGCTTGTTGGAAAGTGCTGGTGATGAGACATTCTGCCAAATGACTTTGACAATCTGCTCAGAGAACCACGTGACATTAATACTGGCAATTGCAACACCCATTTTAAAAGTTTGTAGACTTACCCGACGTCCATTCACCCACGTTCTTGTCACTGGGGGATCTCTGTGCATCCCAGTGGTGATGGCAAACTGCTGGACACTCTCCGCAGCTGTTTTGTTCCTCCCTGGAGGGATGGCCCTGCTCCAGTGTCGTCAGGGCGAGAATGAAGCCAGCAGAGTTCAGTTCTGTGTCTGACAGAGGAACTGTCACAGCATCACTGCTCCCGGCTGCCTGCTGCTGTGGTGCGGTGGGGGTACCCCGTGGTTCCCAATGGCTGGAGGTTGGGCTTCACTGGGACCCTCAGGAAGTCTAGCATTTCCTGGTTGGGGGGTGCTCCCCTACTTTTCTCTTGTGGTACTCCGGGTCATTTTTTGTTAAAGGCCATCCGTCTGCAGGTCTTCGTCATCAGAGGAACTGCTGGTGTAGCCATTATGCAGCTGCCTCTTTCCGTTTTGCTGTGGGATTTTTGGGGCCTGACGTGTTTTTCTTTTCTGGTTGTTTCTCTCCGGTAGCCACTCCCTGTCTCTTTGGTTTCCTCCTCTATCATTGACTCCATCTGTTCAAGTGGAGGTTGAGTTGGTTGCAGTGCCTCCATGCTGGCTACCTTTTCCTCCTCTTCAGCCTGTCCCTCCTTCTGGGTGCCTTCATATCAGTTTTCTTGCTGGGAGGTGGCACCTTACTGACCTTTGGGGGTCCACAGCTTGCACTGCCACTTCCAGCCATGTAAGCATAAATGCCACTCCCCCATCCTCATTTTAGGCAGGCCTTGTTTCAGTGGCCTGCTCTTGGATTCCTTGTGGTCCTTAGCCAGGTGGCCGTCCTGTTTGCAGTTCCTGCAGAGTGTCACTTTGCAGTCCACTGCCATGTGCCCTACCCTCCTCCAGGATTAGGACACACATTCCAAAAGGTCCACCACATCAGAGCTGCCTCCTTCAAGCTGCACGTACTTTCCCAGGAAGGTCAGGACATCTGCTGCCGGGACATGGAGGTTGTACAAATGGATTGTCACAACCCGGTTCCTCTGTGCAAGGAAAACAAAACAATGGTGCTGCAGGCAGGACAGAGAGGGGGCCCTCACCTCTTGTCTTCTCGAATACCTTCAGGAGATGCTCACATTGCTACACACTCTTGAAGGTCACATCAAACTAGCCCCCACTAGGGATATCCTATAGACAGAAAACATCTGCTGCTTGGAACCCACAGCAATCCAGGATCATTATCTTCATGATGAAGGTCCGGTCAACCAGCGATCTTTCCTCCACCTTGTTCACAGTCACCCTGACTGAATTGCAGACCCCCACTTGGACGGCGGGTACTAGCAGAAGCCATAGCTCTGGTTGGCTGGTCAGTCACTGAACTGGTGTTAGGCCGAAGCCAGCATGAAGATCCATCAACTTCAGCTCATCTCAACCAATGATTTTCCAGGTTCTGCTCACAATCCAGCAATGACCTCAAGATCTTCCAGTGATAGAAGTTCTTAGCTCAGACCCTGATCAAAGTGTGTCATCTGCCAATCCCATCCTTTGCAACATTAGGACAGGTAACTTCCCAGTGTGTCTCATTGCAACAGTTACTATAGGCCATTCTTCCCAGTCTGCCTCACTGTTACGGTGGCTGCAGGCCAGTCTTTCTCACCTGACAGTGACTGCAGGCCCCAGCATTGATCCCTATGGTGCTCCACACAGTTATAGGTTGCCATCCTGAAAATGTTTTCCTTATCCTAACAGTACTGTGAAGACTGATGCAAAATACTTATTCAACTTCCTTTCATTTTGCATATTCAACTAGGCTCCCTATGCCAGCTGTGGTGAAACGCCAGGCTGTCCTAGAAATGCTCTCATGGACCTTTGAGGCTGAGAGTACAGAGTCTTCAGAGAAATCATCAGCAAAGCTTCTTCCCTGCACCAGCCCAGATACTGACACCTTGGGAAGAACTTGTTTTTTGCGAACTCTGAAACTGCGTAAGTCAGTGTTGTACACAAGGGGTATTGAAAGCATGCATAAGGTAGCACTTGGGGTTGAGTGTTAATCTCAGAAATGCTAAGTGCAGCAGAAGGAGGACCTCTGAACGTTTTGAAAATCTAAAACATGATGGATGAATTTACAGGCAAGTTCCACATGGAATAAAGTAGAACTGTGAACAGTTGCTCAGGAAGGAGAAGTAATTGTTTTCTATTTTGTTCTGTCCCTGAAACTATATTTGCTAAGCTATTCTATTATGGAGAAATTATTTGATGCATTTCCTTGTCCCAGAGTTACATTTTAATTTGGTATCCTTTATTCTTTATGCAAAGGCATCTCAAGTGAGATTTCTTGGTCTAGGAGTTCACAGTCTCCCAACACATTGGGCTGGATTATCTTCACTATCATCACCACACTGAAGCCAGCAAATAATAGAATTGAGGAAGGGGTAATAAGTGAAGCCACAAAAGAGAAAATAAAAAGTCTGTCTAGGCTGTAAATCCTCTCTGCACTTTCAATTAGTAGGGAAAAAATAGTTAGTACAGGTCCTGGGAACTAATTGAGAAACGCACGGAATGATTTTGCATAACTAAGACAAACCTTGAAACGACACCCAGCCTGAACAGTCTAATCATTTGAATTGTTTCAGCAGTGTCAAGTTGCACCATAGTTTGTGTGGTGGCATTGGCTCTCTGCATATGTTTTCCACTGAAGGTTTCTAATTGGAGTCCAGGGGCACATAAACAAAGGAAATTGATGGATAGAAAAAGACCAGCTGGCCCATCATGGCTGCCCCACATAATGATGGAGGAACCCATGGGAGTTATGGAGGCAAAGGCTAGCGTTAGTTGGCAAAGAACCATTTGCTTGTGAACTGTACATTGTCAAACAAAGCAGACAACACATAATTCTGCAGAATGAAAGCATTGTAGACTTCTCTGCATGAAAGATATGAACAAATATCAAGAACACTGTACTATTATTTAAGAAAAGGAATAGGAAATAAACCAGGAAATTACACACTAATCAACCTAGCATCGTTAGTGGGGAAGCTATTGAAAAGCAGTATCAGGGACAAAATAAACTTTCATTTTATAAGACATGTGCTAATCAAGGGCATCAAGTGTGGACTTGTGAAAGGCGAATCATGTCTGACTTGATTGATGTCTTACGATGATGCAACAAAGAAGATTTATGAAAATGATGTAATAGATATTTTACATATTGACTTTTGAAGAAGATTGAACAAAGTGCCAGACAGGAAGCTAAATAAGAACATGGAAGTTCAGGAAATTAAAGCAGAAGTGGCACTATGGATACAAAATTGGCTCAGTGGCAGAAATCAAACATTGCTAGTGAAACTGAGATGTTGTTTGCAGTGATGTTCAACAAGGGTAAGGTTTGGGTCCATCAGAAGCAGCATGATAAAGTTTGAAGACAATATGAATCTTAGCATTATTATATGATGAGGAATGCTCTAGGTTTCAGGGTGACATGGACAGGTCGATGAAATGTGCAGAAGAATAGAAGATGGATTTCAGGGCCGGGAATTTTGAGGTGAAGTGCTTTGGATAATGGGAAATTCAGGGGACTGCACTTCAGAAAAGGTGAAAGCCTTAGAAAAAGCACAGAGAGGGTATATAACCAAGAGGTTACCAGGGATTCCAGGCTTCAGGTACGAGGAGGGTTTGAAAAAATTCAGACAGTCCTTCTCAGAACGGAAAAGTTTAAGAGATAACTTAACAGAGTTTTTTAAGGCAATTAAATATTTTGAGTGAGTAGACAGAGAAGAACAATTTTTTCTAGTGATTGGGCTGATAATCAACAGTTATAAATTCAAAGTTATTGGCAAAATGTTTGGAGGGGAGGTGAGGGAAAACTTTTTACAATCACAGAATTGTTAGGATCACGGTGGCAGCAGATTCCACAAATAATTTTAAAAGGTTATTGGATAGGATACTGGTGGATGAGGAATGTGTGTATATCATGTGTGTGTGTGTGTAGATCCTATGATAAATTAAGAGCTCAGGTTGATGTATCTGGTCCCATTTCTATTCTAAGATATGTTGTTTTGTAAACCATTTGTTGGTGGATTGACTGGGATCAGTAAATCCATTTTCAATTAAGGGAGAAACTATGATTTTCTTGATCTGTACAGCTCAGTTGAATAACCTTTCTATTGGAGA
Source organism: Ginglymostoma cirratum (assembly GCA_024137785.1). Taxonomy (NCBI): domain Eukaryota; kingdom Metazoa; phylum Chordata; class Chondrichthyes; order Orectolobiformes; family Ginglymostomatidae; genus Ginglymostoma; species Ginglymostoma cirratum. The sequence goes on from JAHRHZ010000013.1 coordinate 5,170,724, forward strand.
ACTGGCCTGAATTTATGTCTTAAAATGGAATATTTATAAGGTTGTATTTAACTTAAAATAAACAATGAAGACTCATGACACTTCTAAACCTTATAGTTTACTACATACGTTATTATCAGTGTCTATGATGTATCTTCCATTTTGGTGCATTTGAAGTGTTAGTTAGAGAACATTCCCTGCGTTTTTAAAGGTTAAATGTTACCTGGGCTATTCTGCTTGTTTTGATGCAAACTGTCTAATGGCAACAGCATGTCCTCAACCAATAAATCATCTCAGCAATTAGTCTTACACACAGGACAAATGCTGACTCTTTCCAGTGCCATCATATGATATTTCCGGGTTCACTAGGTCATTATATACATTGTACTATGACCTGAAGAATGAACCTTTTATTTGTTGCAAGCCTGTATTCAGATTTGATACCTGCCTGCCATATGGCTAGAAAAACTCACATTCGTCTAGAAAAACAAACAACTAGTTGCAGTAAAACAGACTAACACTCTTTAATGCAACTGTGTAATGTAAGTGGTCAAAGAAGTATTTTATAGGTAATCTCATTAGGAGATGATGGTATTCTTGTCAATACTTTGCATTGAATGGGGCTACTTTTCCAAGTGCACACAAGTGGCAAGATACCACCTAAGGTTTTCGAGAAGATTTGGAGCTAGAGTTGTGGATGAGGTTGTAGACTTGCTCACCGAGTCTACAACCTCAAGATACCAGTTAGTTCTGAGGATCCTGAATTATGTTGATACATACTTGGAAAATATAGGCTTTTCTTTCAAAGTAAATATTCTTTATAACTGTACGGTGAGTACTGTATTTATTAGTTTCACTTTATTAGGTGGACAACCTGTATGAGACTGAGGGAGTGAAGTTGATATGGACCACTAACACAAAGTAGGCAATGGTGATTCAGCAATTTTTATGACATTGGATTTTCTTTGGCATTGACTCACAAAAGATCATTTTTCACTGTGGCTAAAGGTAAATTTCACTAGTTGTTTGTTATCAAAGGTCCTGTGATTTTGGATATTTAGAAAATTTAGCTTCCTAGTCTGAAATACTAAATGCTTGTTAAGTAAGAGCATTAAGAGATGTGGAAAAAAATTGAATAGAATTGAATATAGATCAGCCATGATCTAATTGAATAGAGCAGCAAGCTCCAGGGACTGACTGGCCTACTCATGTTTATGTGTTCTTCTGTAACGCTGAACCTGCCTGCTGACTCAGTATGTACATGCATCATTTCAATTAAGAATGCCCAATAATAACCCAGAATTAATGTACAGTTTGTGCTAATTTAAGTAGCTCATTCGAGGCAGCAGAGTGAAACCTTCATTTCTCTTAATTTTCACAGACTCAGAGAAAGAAAATTATAATTGATGTAACAACCTTGATTGGGGGAGCACAGCTACAAGTGGGGCAATGCTCATGCAAATATTGGTTGAAGATAACATTTGCCTCAATTGTAATGGCTGCTGTGGTTAAATAGACTGCCATCACTTAACTGTCCAGGTTTTCAAAAAAAGAATTGCCTCTTTGGTAGACAACTGAATTGTTGGCAGCACACACTGAACTATATTGCAACATAAGTCACTACCTCTAGGAATGAAAGAATAAGAAGGCAAAATATACATCATTACAATATCCAAGTGAATCTGTAATGCTTCAAAACTTGATTTAGTTGTTCAGCATGAAAGTTGTTAAAATGGCTATACTTCTGCTAATAATGCATAAAAATAAATTTGAAATGGATATATATATACATATTTATAGTGAAATCTAGTGAAGCATTCAATTGGTATTTTCCCATCTTGTATCTGTACCAGTATGCTTTTACCTCAACTTCCCATCTAAACCAGTTTAATTTATGTACATAGAGGAGGTTGACGTATCAGCTACCCAGTCAAGTCTTTACTTCAGAGTTTAGAAGAATAAGGAGCGTTCTTACTGAAACATATAAGATTCTGAGGTAGGTTCGTGACAAGGTAACTGTTGAGAAGATGTTTGCTCCAGTAGGTAAATCTCAAACTAGGGGGTATTGTTACAGAACAAGACAACACTTATTTAAAACTGAGATGCAAAGGAATTCCTTCCCCCCCCGAAGTTAATGAATGTTTGGAATTCTCTATCTCAGAGAGTTGTGGAGGCTAGATAATGGATAAAAAGTATTTATCATGCATGTAGATACATGCATGAAATATTGAGAAATTTTGGGCTCTGAGAAACTGGCAAGAAAGTGGAGTTGAGATCTGGGGCAGATCAGCCATGATCTTATTGAATGGTGGGCAACAAGAGGGGCCAAAAGGCCTATTCCTGCTCCTATTTCTTATGTTCTTATATACTCCTTTTATGAACCACAAGCCTTAAATTTGTATGTGGAGTTCAACAAGCTCAGTGGTTAGCACTGCTGCCTCACAGCACGAGGGACTTGGTTTTATTCCCACCTCAGGTGACCATCTGTTTGGAGGTTGCACATTCTCCCCGTGTCTGCGGGGTGGATTGGCAATCCTAAATTGCCCATCTTGTCTAGGATATGCATACTGGGTGGATTAGCCATGGGCAATGCAGGGTTCTGGAGATTGAGTGCCGGGGTTGGGGGCAAGTCTGAGTGGATGCTCTTCTGAGGGTCAGTGTGACTAAATGGGCCAAAGGGCCTGCTTCCACATTGTATAATACTCTATGATAATAGAAATATTCATTCAACACCTTTCCAATATCCTACGGCTTCATACCGAGGATGTCCCCTGGTCCCCAATGGGCCCTACTCTTTCTCTGGTTAACCTCTTCCCTTTTATATATTTATAAAATAACTTCAGATTGTCCCTAACCCTGTTCACAAGTCCTTTCTCATGCCTCCTTTTTGATCTCCTAATTGCTTTCTTAAGTTCCCTCCTGCTTTCCTCCAGGGCCGCAGCTTAATTATTCCCTTTGGACTTGCTAAAAGCCCTATTCTTCTTTCTCATCCAGTTCTGAATGGTCCTAGACATTCAGGGTTCTCTGAACTTATTGCTCCTACAATTCCCTCTAAAGGGTATATGTTGGACACTTTATGGGTAGGGACTGTCCAACATTCCTCACTACTACAAGGAGCAACCCTTACACTCACAGGATAAGGCTAGGTGCAATCCCTGCAGGGGTGCAGAAACATCCATGTCCCGCAATGGCGTAAGTACTACTCTGCATGCCACTACCATGCTTCAGGTAATTGCATTGCCAGTCCCATTTATTGCACTGCACTTCTAACCACCAACAATAATATGTCCTTCTCTTGGGTTTTGTACGTACAGCCAGCCTCCCTTTGGTATCTGCAGAAAAGTGACCAGGTCCTGCAGAAGCTGCCTCCTCGATCTCTGAGGATGACAGCACCAAGGCCCCAGAAGAAGCATTGGTAAGGCTACCTTGCACACTCTCCCATCTTTTCAGGTACAGATACCTTAGTGGGAGCTTTAGTGGAGAGATTGGGAGCTCAGGCACATTAGCTGCAGCTGCCCACGGAAGAATTTGCTCTGGCTCTGGTACGTGGAAGACTGCCAGAGACCAGGCACTTGCTCAGCTCCAGACAAAAGGTGAACCTGTGGCATTAGCAATCAGGGACGTCATCAAATATAGAGGGAGGAGCCACAGCGGCAGACAGGGATATGGAATTCAATGACCATAATTGCCAAAGGCTGCAATAGTGCAATTAATTCTGTGGCTGTCTGATTGCCTGTGTGGACAGTTTGATGATTGCTGTGAGGAGCCAGGTCAAGCCCCCTCAGGAGCTGCTGGAGATGTACACACCACCTGCACTTGATTTCTTTCTTCATTTGTCTTCAGGATCAAGGGCTGGCAACAAGAGATTGAGAATCTTTATCTATTTGAGGTACCTCCTCCTCACAAGGTTACAGTGAGGAACAGAGGTGTATCCCCACCATATCGCGCCACCTCCCCCCCCTCCCCCCCACCCCTCCACCCCGACCCCCACCATTGGAAATTCCGACTAAGGAGGGGAGACATGCTTCTGGCAAGGGAGAGGAAAACAAAAAGTTTTTGAGGGCACTTTGGTGGCACAGGTGACAATGGCTTGTACATGATTGTTGGCTTAAGTACAAATGTTTGTATTTAAACTGTACATATGTTTGTTATTCTCTCAAAATGCATTGTTACACCATCAAGCAGCATTTTATGGTCACATGGAAGTCTGTACTGACAGCCTACTACACCTTCGGGAAGTGGGGGAGCAATGCATGTAAAAGGCATTGAGTCATGAGGATGCTTTTGTCCCTCCCAGTTGAACATCCCTACTGTTTGCCATCAGCGGTGCGCAAAGATGTAACTATTGATGAGTTGTCTAGGAGTGGCTGTACCAGGAAGGTGCAACACACAGACAGCATCAGTGCTATAGGATGGTCACGGTGCAGGGAGCCACTATGCCTGTATGCCATGCATGACATGAGCCTATGATCAATGATCTTTCTCTTTAAAAGCCCGATGATTGGTGGTTGCTGCAGTTCCCTCCCCCATAGGTCAGTTCACCTACGCAGCCCATTCTGAGTGTAGTCATGGACATTTTCTTCCCCATTGAGCACTTTTAATTTGCAAGGCAATGGGAGAAGACAATGAGTATTCCTCTGAAAACAGCTTCCAGTGTCAGATTGAATGTTTCATTCAACCCTCAATGTCCCTTCTGAGTAACCCATCAAATTAACCCCCAGACTTCACACAGGTCAATATCCACACCTGCTTCCCTTAATAACCCATCCCCTGGTATACGTGGTTAACATGCTTGGTTTATTCCAGGATAGATCTCCTGACTAAGGATGACCCCTTCCACTCCTGACAATAACTTCTTCGTGGCCGTGTTTTACCACATTCCCTGTCCTTGCAAATCAGTGATCCCACTGCAAAAAGGTGCCCCTGACTGGTGCCTATACATAACCCTAACTGGGGCAGCTCCCCCACCCCCTGCGCTGGTCCCTGCCGGGTCATTCAGAGCAAACAGCAAGCTGACTCCACCAGATACCCATGCTGGTTTCTTTGCTACATTTTTGCAGTGTCTGGATTGTTTGATGAGTCTGATAAGTTGGGGGACTGAATATTAATTTGGCAAATTGGATCAAAGAATCCCTATATTGCAGAAGCTAGGCCATTTGGCCTATTAAGTCCACACCAAACCTCCAAAGAGCATCCCAACCAGACCCAGCCCCCAACTGTATCCCGTAACCCGACTTTTACCATTGCTAATCCACCTGGCCTACACAGCCCTGAACAATTTTCAGTAGGGCTAATTCCTCTAATCTGGACATTTTTGGACTGTGGAGAAACCAGAGCACCCAGACGAAACCCACACAGACTCAAGGAGAACATGCAAACTCCACACAGTCACTTGAGGCTGGAATTGAACCCAGGGCCCTCGGAGTGTGATACAGCAGTGTTAACCAATGAACCATTGTGCCACCCGGTAAGGCATTTAACAAAAATGCTCTTTCTGCTGTCACCTCATTGCTGCCTAGTGAGAAAGTCACTATGTCATTTTTGAAAAAAGTAAAGGATAGAATTAGTTGCTTCCAAAGTCATCATGGGCTTTACCAGAATTTTCATTCAAGTTTGGCACAAATCTTACCATAGTCCACATCACTCAGACCCCTATAAGATTCCACCCCTTGTGCATATTTATAGGTCTGACCAGTTTCACAAAACTGAAATGAAGATTGAAAAGCTTCTTGCAGAAAATGTTTATTAGTTTCTACTTTTTAAAAATGTAAATAGTATTAGATGTGCATTATCATTAAGTCTTTAGAAATCTAATCAATAAACAGGAATTTTGCTGAGCTGGCTATCAGTATCAGTTACAGTGCTGTTGATGAATGTCTTACAATGAGTTAAGAATCTGTCTGATTACAATACAGAAGTGATGTATGTAACATGTAGGTAGTACAACTATGTAGTTCTAACAACATGCAATTAATATAGATTGCTATTTCAGAGATAACTTATTGACCATAACCTCAAATAATTAGAATTATTTGGTGAGTTGCTTTATTTTTGCATGATCGTTTTTAACATATAGTTATGAGATAGATTTATAGCTCGAGGCTTCACCATAACAGCTAAATTATACCTTTGACAGAAGTCTACATTTGTTTATATTCGAATGAAATATATAACTGACTTATAGTGTTACATCAAAGAGACAGGTGTGGGCTACATGACGGCACCCAGGTTGACCACTTACCCACTTAAATGAAGCCAAAATCATTGTCAATCATTGGCCTAGATATTCCAATGGCCAAAGAGTTAGTGGAGAAACATAAACTAGAGTTGTGCGTCAGGACCACGAAGAAACCCAGGCACAATTGCCCAGAAAATTAATGTTTCTGGAGGGCAATCTGCTACACCTGGAATGTTCCAGAAGCATCCATTCAAGTCAGAGAGCTGTCTTTAGGTCATGTCTTGTTGAGTTTTTTGGAGAGATTCCCGCCATGAAGCCCAGTGAGATTTTTCATCATATCATACCAAATAAGCAACATTTAACATAAATGAAATAAACAACTGCAGACGCTTGAAGATCTGAAACAGAGACAGGAATTGCTGGAGAAACTAAACAGGCCAAGCAGCATCTGTGCAGAGAAAGCAGAGTTAACATGGGGTGGCACAGTGGTGGAGTGGCATGGTGACACAATGGTTAGTACTGCTATCTCACAGTACCAAGGTCCTGGGTTTGAGTCCAGCCTCAGATGACCGCCTGTGTGGAGCTTGCACCCTCTCTTCGTACCTGTTGGTTTTCGCTGGATGCCACAGTTCCCTCCCACAGGCCAAAGAAGTGCAGGTTAGGTGGATTGATTATGCTAAATTGCCAATAGTATCCAGGGATGTGTAAGCTCAATGGGTAAATGAGGTGTTATAGGAATAACGTAGGGGGTTGGGTTTGGGATGCTCTTTAGAGGGTCAGTGCAGACTGTAGGGATTCTATGAACATTTTGGGTCTAGTGACCTTTCTTCAGATTTCAACCTTATGTCACATATCATTAACTACCTGTCCTACCCCATGGCATTCCTCATGCCTGATTCTATCCCCATTTTACCACCAGTGTTCTCTCTAATTTTTTGTGCTAATGCGCAGACCCAGAAATACCAAGCTGTGAGCTTCCTCGTAGCTGTGCAGGCATGAAGCTCAGAGGCAATGTTTCCTACCACGTGCCATTCCATGAATAATGTGCCACTTAGTGGGTATCCAGCAAAATACCAGTTTCCCTTGCGCCTAGGCCATATTTAAAAACCTATTGCACACCCAGCCATGCACAGTAAGTCTCAATCTGTGTTGTATAGTTCCTGACATTTGCTACAGATATAGTAGACATCCCGCGATCTGGGCAGAGTCCTGGTTGTCCTGAAAATGGGGTGGTGCAGATGTAGGACTTTCCCTTCCTCCAGCCTGGTTCAAGGTTGCTATCCAGGTTACTGCAGTCTCAGCTGACTGGAGGAATGCCAAGCACTGACGGCGAAAATCAATTTCCTCTCTAGCCCAGCAGTGTAAGTGTCACCCTCTTTTCCCCGAATTCTCACACTCACTCTCATTCTGCTGCTGTACCCTCCTCCTATGGTCCATCACACTTACTATTGTCTACAACATCTTCCCTCAATCACTCTTATCCACCCCAACCTTCGACACTGCTAACCCTACATGTCCTCTGCACTGCCTACAAAGTCACTAGGCACACATCTCCACCTGCTTCAAAAGTAACAGTCTTGTCAATCCCCTTCCCTTGATATCTGCCTGTTTCACATTCCAGAAGGTAAACAATCCAAAATTCGACAGAAATACTCAAGACAGGTGGTGGGCTGCTAGACATTCGGCTCTTCATCCATATGCAGAGAGCATCCTGCCTCTGACTGACCATGTTCGAGCCCCTGAACTAGTATCAGAGGCTGCCATTGACTTATAGAGTCATAGAGTTCCAAAGCACGGAGGCAGGCCCTTTGGCCCAAACTGGTCCATGTCGATCTCCACGCTAACCCCATTTCCCTGCACTTGGTCCATATCCTTCTAAACATTTCTTATCCATGTATTTGTCCAAATGCCTTTTAAATAGTGTTAATGTACCCGCCTCAACCACTTCCACTGACAGCTCATTCCATATGTGTAATACCCTCTGTATAAAAATATTGCCCCTCAGGTTCCCATGTATTCTTCCCCCTCTTACCTTAAACTGATGACCTCTAGTCTTCAATTCCCTAACCCTGGGAAAAAGACTGAGTACTTTCACCCTGTCCATGCCTCTCACGATCTTATACACTTCTATGAGATCCGCCCTCAGTCTCCTGCTCTCAAAAGAAAAAAGTCTTAGCTTGTCCAACCTGTCCCTATACTCAGTCCCTTGAGTCTGGACAACAGCCTTGTAAAGTTCTTCTGCACTCTTTCCAGTTTAGTAACATTCTTCCTGAAGCAAAGTGACCAAAACTGAACACAATACTCCAACATTGCAGCCTCACCAATGTCCTGTACAACTGAAACATGACTTCCCAACTTCTGTACTTAATGCCCTGACTGATGAAGGCCAATGTGCCAAGAGCCTTCTTCACTGTCCTGTCTACCTGTGACTCCACATTCAGAGAACCGTGCACCTGAACTCCAAGGTCCCTATGTTCCACTGCACTCCTTAAGGCCCTACCATTCACTATGAAATGCCTACCTTTGATTTGATTTTCCAAAATGCAACACCTCACACTTACCTATATCAACCTCCATTTACCATTTCGCGGCCCTTTCCCCAGCTGATCAAGATTCTGCTGCAATTTCTGATAACCTTCCTCACTGTCCACATAACCGTCTATTTTAGTGTGATTCGCAGATTTACTAATCATGCCTTGTACATTCTCATCCAAATCATTGAGACAGGTTACAAACAGCAACGGGCCCAGCACTGACTCCTGAGGCATACCACTAGTTACAAGCCTCCAGTCCGACAAGTATCCTCCCACTATCACTCTCTGTTTCCTACCATCAAGTCAAAAGTGCATCCAATTTGCCAGCTCTCCCTGAATTCTCTGGGATCTAACCTTCCATAGCAGCCTACCATGTGAAACCTTACCAGAAGCCTTACTGAAATCTATGTAGACTACGTCTAGCTCCCTGCCGTCATCAACCTTCCTGGTCACTTCATCAAAGAACTCTAACAAATTTGTGAGGCATGATCCCTCACATATGAAGCTGTGCTGACTTCTTCTAATCAAACCCCATCTTTCCAAATGAATGATTGTCTTATCCCTCAGAATCTTTTCAAGTAACTTGACTACCACAGAGGTTAGGCTTGCTGGTCTATAGGGGACTTATTGAGCCAGCACCCCCTCGGAAAATGTTATCTCCTTTGACCTGACTGAAACCAGCTGGATAATGATGAGAAAGCTTCCTGACTTTGTATCTGTGCTAAACAGCAAGACAAGACATAAATAATCTGAGCCTAATAGCTCTGGCTGAGGGGCTAAAACACACAAGACAAAAAAGGTAAAATGAGGCAGGGATGCTGTGAACATCCAGGTAAGTTCGGCATAAGTCAGTGCTATGACAATGAGCAAAGAGTCCAAAGCTGCAGCCTGATCCAGTCAATGAGCTGGTTGTGTATCCCTGAGTGTGCTGTGTCCTTGCAGCAACATTACAATGATAGTTGCCAGTGTAGTCCAAGGTGCAGTACTGAAGTGCAGAAGCGTCCTGTTAGTGGATTGAAGATGAGTCGCGATGGTTCTTAAAGGCTGGCAGATGTCAGATACCAGTTTCTATGGATAACGGGTATGTGTGACCAGTGTCAAAGGAGTGTGCCCTGAGAGATCAGTGCCCATTGTCCAACATGTAAGTCTTTCAGAGCAAGTGGCAAGCTGAAGTCACCAGGTACCTGCTGTGACTCCTAAGTCAAGATTTCTCGACAAAATAAAACAAAGAACTGCAGATGCTGGAAAGAAGAAACAAAAAGAGAAATTGCTGGAAAAACTCAGCAGGTCTGGCGGCATCTGTGGAGAATGTTTTTGCTCGAGTGACATTGATTCATGAAATTAACTCTGCTTATTCTCCACAGATGCCGCCAGACCTGCTGAGTTTTTTCCAGCAATTTCTATTTTCTTTCAAAATTTCTCGACATCTAGCTTGCTTGGCACATTTGGCGCAATGGGAAGCTGAATATCAATAATGTGAATTTTGCCTGTACTAAGGTATTTAACAAGCAATAATCCCCCTTAATTGGCAACTCTTCACTGCCTAATGAGAAAATCACCCCACTGCTTGGTAATTCCTAACAGATAAAGTGGGATTATCTTGAGGCCTCACCAGACCTTTTGCCTAATTCTCCCATGTGTCTTGACATTGTCCACATTGCTCTGACCCCTATGGAATTCCACTTGGAGAATCAGAGGGTTCCAATTTTATTGAAGCGTAATAGTTAACCTGGGAAATGTTAGAAGATTGAAAACTTAATTAAACTCCTAGATAAAGATTAAAAAGAACATTGACTCATTATTGACACTCCCTAACTACATCCGTAACCCTTGACTCCCCTGAAGCAACAACCTCCACCCTCGACCGTCTGGTCTGGCCCTGCTGGCACCAACTACCCCTTCCCACAACCTATTGGAACTGAACTGCCTTCACACTCCATTGATCCTGCTCCAAGACTGAACGAAACTCTCAATCTATCCTGCGCACTGCCTGGCAACCTACAGCTCCTAATCGCCTGGATGCTTACCTACCTGAGCTAGCTGGCAAAGTAACCTTAATTAACTTAGGCATTTTTCCTTAGTCACTGTCAAAGTGCATTTGGAACCCTTAACTCACAAAATATTGCAGCGAATGTCATTAAAAAAATGCGCTTGCCCTGGCCTGCAACTCCACTCCTCCCCTGAGTGAATTCTGCTTGGCTTCCTCTTATGGACGTATTTCAAACAATCCAGACTCAAAATCCTATGGGAAGAATCACTGACCAGTGAACAGGTAATTATAAAGTTGGTCAAAACTGTTCAGATGGTAATTGGAATATCTGGGCCGCTGTACTAGCTGTTTCTCAGCACACTTGTTGATATGCCTGTCTTTCTAGTAGAATCATACAAAAATAATGGCATCAAAATGACTAGGTGATGTGACAAGACTGTCTCAATTCTTATGATGGCCATACCACCATGATTAAACACATTACCCTTTTCTCCCATTGACCTATAACCTCCTTGGAGAAGTAATAAATAAAGAGAAAAAAAATTCCAAAACTATGGGAAATTCCTCATATCAGGCAATCTGTCCAAGAGATTTCATTGACAAAATGTATCCATAAAGACTCTGCTCATCTATACAATGTCCTCTCTACTTCTTCTTGGATGGGAAAAAAGGCATTTGGAAATTAATTTGTGATTCAAAGCCCCTCCTCGAAATTTGTGATTCCAAATAATTTATGGTATGAAAGGATCATTGCAGGTAAGCAATAATTTTCTAGAAATTCGGATCTCAGCCAAGATTGATTATTACTGGATGGATTTCTCCTTATTATCAATAAGGTTGAGCAGTCAGAGACACATCATCCATTGATCACCAGGAAAATCTACTTGACATAAAGTATGTTGATAGACTGAGCTGGAATCCAAAATTACAGATGCAGCAACAATATCCTTATCTTTCAATTCATACATTTTCAACTTAACTGCCTTTCGTTTAATATCAGACTCTGATAATAAAGCTCTGATAACTAAAGGCAAACATACTGTTTTTGTAAATGTGCATTGTTTTCTTCAAAAGGCATCAATTCTTTATCTTTGAAATTAAAACAGACAAAACAAACTCTTTTTTCTTCTGAATTCATTTGAATCAATCCAATTCAGGTTGACTTGGGTCAGAACTTGATTTGGAATTCAATCTTCCTAGCTGACAAATGAACTTGACCTGCTGTGTTCATCCAGCCCCATGCTTGTTATCTCTATCATTCCATAGTTTTTCTGTTTCAGTGTCAGTTCCCATTTCCTTAGTAGGGAAGCACCAATAGGTGTTTTGTGCCATTAAGACTGTAGTATAAAAGCAAGCAGTCATTGACAACTGGGCTATAGTTCAAAGGTAACAATGATTATCCAGCAAGGAATATGTACTTTTACTATTTCAATGGAGTGCTCCTAGCAAAGAAGTATAAAGCAGTTGTACATTGAATGTTTAACTATTATAGATTTCTTTATAGAATTGTTACGCTTTTAACACCTATTCTTTTAACCAAAGTGATTCTCATATTTCCAAAGAAGTCTTATGTTTTGCCTCAGTTGTAATAATTTCCTATTTGCCTTAATGCAAAAATTTAGACCTTGTTGCTATTAAGCATTGGGATTTGATTTACTTCCACTGAATATTGGGCGCGCCTGCTGAAGTTCCACGTTTATGTAGGTACTTGGCTTTGAAGCTTGATTATTTGGAAAAGTTTGGTTTCAAGATAACTTGCAAGAAGCTAAGTTAGCTCCCATTACAAGACCCATGTTGGTGTTCAAATATTGATTAACATTTTGATCTCATAAGGTCCTAATAAGCAAGATCCACATAATTTGTCTGATCAATGATAAATATGAAGAACTGACAATAGTACATTGCTGAAGTATCATTGAAGGTTTACCAAGAATGTGTTCCTGACGTTGGCAAAATGGAACGTCCTAAGTGATAATCGGTTGGAATTAGGTCAAGAACTGAGAGAAACTCAGAAAATAAGAACAGGATAGGAAGATTGCATCTTAATTCATAAAACCTCAAGAAATGAGGGAGATAATTTAATGAGATCATGCCATTAATTTAATTAGATGTATGTACTATGTGAATGAAATGTTCCCAATTTTAATTAATGTGTTTTGGCCAGTAAGATTCATTGTGCCTAGCCCACCAGGCTTGGAATGACTTTCTCATGTAATCGTCTGCCTTCACCTCATTAATAATGCAACAGGGTTCTTGCATGCTTTCGTCTGGGAACCATGCAGCAGGAGAGGTGCAAGTGCTTGCCAGTGGTGGGACCTCACATTGCAAGTGCTCGCACAGTGCTGGGACCTTATCTCACATTGAAAGGGTTGAATCAGTTTCAGTTAATGAAAAATTCAATGCAAATTGAAACCACAGTTATACAAAGGCAGGCTATAAGTGCAGGAGCCATTGCCTATCACCATGATAGGATTGGCCTTGGGTGAAACACATATATTGCCTTTGTAAACAGTGAGAAAACAGTAGAAACATGAGAATTACAATGAGTAATGTTGTAATATTTTGTATGCAGCTGTGAGTTCTCTCTAAAGCACCAGATTTGGTGTTATACCTCAACTTCACGGTAATAAGACTAGCTCTCTCTGCGTATAAATGAAAATAAATGAATGTTTTAAATTTGTGCAATAACAACACTGCTGGGACCATATTTAAAGCTCCACGAGACCAGTCTTAAAGATCTGGCCTTGACAGTATAGTTACTATTAATGACATGGCTCAAAGGAATCAAAAGCTTGTTCCCCTCTTCATTGGAGGTATTGGTGGATGGGATGGTCGAGAGGCAGACAATCCTTCTTTCTACAAAGTGCAAAAGGAGGCCATGCCTCCAGAACAAGCTTATGCGGATCCAATTTAATGCCTAGCTTAACAGTGCGGCCTGAGTGAAGCCTAGCATGGCAGGCAGCAGTTCAATGATCTTCTGCACTCTACAGCAGTTAGTGCCACTATCTTCTCTCTCACACTCACCAGACCACCATTCACTTGAAGTCAGCTACTATATTCATCTTTCACAGAGGTTCATGGACTTCAATTCTCACTATTACATGCATCAAATCCACTTAGTGGCTCTTGCCCAACTCATGCTCCCAAATGACTAATCTTTCCTGTCTTCACACTTCCTATTCACTTAATGGGGAGATTTAACCATCTCTCCTGCATCATAACTGACTGCCCTTCCATTCCATGATTTTTAACCCCTCCTTTTGTATCATTTCAGGAAGATTTGGCTCATTCCAGTCTAATGTCTCCACAGCCCTCAAACTGACCTACCTGTAATCCCCAGGCTGGTTGGATTTGACCTGCAAGACTGACCATGGCCCTAACCTGCAAGGGCACAGATTCCCAGATTCTGATAGGACCAAGTGCCTGTCTGTGGTTGGTAATTCCCCAAGCTGAGACCAAATCAATCCCTTGACTGAGTATACTGCTCCTTCCCAACTGATCATGGTCCTCTTTACTCCAACCAGGACTGGCTCTTTTGATTTTCAGACACAGCCTTTAGTTCGAATCTCCTACAATGTGTTTGCCATACAAACTGCTGGCACATGCTGTACCTGTGAGCTTGACGTAGCCAGTGCCATAAAGTTACATTTTCATCTATTTGACTGTTCAGTGCTATGGCAAGTTGCCTGCCTCTCCATCTGTACAAAACAGTAATGCAAACCAGAGCATCTGGCAGCATTTGAGTTAGAGCTGATGATGTTATGCATTAAAAAATTGATGCAAATGACAGCCTAGTGAGATACTCTAAGAACTCAAGTTAAGAAGTGTAAGATGCATCCTGTGTAGATGGATGAGACATGTGTGTGTCCCTGTCGCAAAAGTGATTTGACAGAAGAGTCCAAGTCCTCTAAAAAAAAATTTGAAGGGATGAAGTGGTTTTTGAATTGTTTCGAAAGCAGCCATGATGATGTGGTGACACTGGTGGTTCAGCAATATCCAGTTGCATGGAAATAGGATATAAATGATAATGTCCATGGACCATGCAGAGAAATAGTGGTGATGGTAAAGCTTAATGAAGGGTCTGAAAAGCAAGGCATAGAGTCATAGAGTTATACATCATGGGAACAGACACTTAAGTCTAACTTATCCACACAGATCAGACCAATCACACTGACTCCCTTTTGCCAGCATTTGGCACATATCCCTCTAAAGCCTTCTTATTTATATAACCATCCAGATGCCTTTTAAATGTTGTAATAGTAACTGCCTCAACACCACTTCCTCTGGAAGCTCATTCCATACATGCACCACCTTCACTGTGATAAAGTTATCCTTCAGGTCCTTTTTAAATCTTTCCCTCTCACCTTAAACCTATGTCCTCTAGTTTTGGACTGCCCCACCCCAGGAAGATGTCCTTGGTTATTCACTTGATCCATGCCCCTTATGATTTTATAAACCTCAAAAAGGACACTCCTTGGTCTCTGATGCTCCATGGAAAAAAGCCCCAGCCTATTCAGCCTGTCCCTATAGCTCAAACATCTCAGTCTTGACAACATCCTTGTAAAATTTTTCTGCACTTTCCAAAGTTTAACAACATCCTTCCTATAGAAAGGCAACTAGAAATGTATGCAGTATTCCAAAAGTGGCCTGACCAATCTCCTGTACAGCCATAACATGACATCTCAATTTCTATACCCAATGTTATACACAGCGAAGGTAAGTGTACCAAATGCCTTTTTCACCACCCTGTTTACCTGTGATTCCTCTTTCAAGGAACTAGGCACCTGCACCCCCAGCTCTCTTTGTTTGGCAACACTCCCCAGGGCTGTACCATTAGCTGTATAAGTCCTGCCCTGGTTTGCCTTATCAAAATACAACACCTCACATTTATCTCAATTAAATTCTTCTGCCCTTCACATCAAGGTCCCATTGTACTCTGAGATAATCTTGCTCACTGTCCACTACGCCATCTATTTTGGTGTCCATGTGCAAACCTAATCACCACACCACCTATGTTCACATCCAAATCATTGATATAAATGAAGAAAAACAGTAGCCCCAGCACTGATCCTTGTGGCAAACCACCAGTCACAAGCATTCAGTCGAGAAACATCTCTATGCCACCAACCTCTGCCTTCTACCCTCAGGACAATTTTATATCCAATTACCCAGCTGTCCCTGGATCCCTTGTGATCCAACGTTACTAACCAATCTGCCTTTTGGAACCTTGTTGAACACGTTACTGAAATCCATATAGATAACATCTACTATTCTGCCTCTTCTTTATCACCTCTTCAGAAAATTCAATCAAGTTAGCGATACATGATTTTCCACACACAAAGCCATGCTGACTATTTCTAATCAGTCCATGCCTTTCCAAATGCCTGTAAATCCTGCCCCTCAGAATTCCCTCCAACAACTTACCCACCACTGCTGTAAAGCTCACCAGTTTATAGTTCCCTGGCTTTTCCTTACCATCTTTCTTAAATAATGGCACCACATTAGCCACCTTCCAGTCTTCTGACATCTCACCCGTAGCTATCAATGATACAAATATCTCAGCAAGGGTCCCAATAATCTCTTCCTTAGTGTCCTACAACATTTTGGGTAACACCTGATCAGGTCCAGGGATTGTCTACCTTTATGCATTTTAAGACCT
This sequence comes from Ginglymostoma cirratum, assembly GCA_024137785.1. Lineage (NCBI taxonomy): Eukaryota > Metazoa > Chordata > Chondrichthyes > Orectolobiformes > Ginglymostomatidae > Ginglymostoma > Ginglymostoma cirratum. Next base: position 5,187,064 of record JAHRHZ010000013.1, read on the forward strand.
CCAGCACCTCTTCTGGTGAGCTTTGGCATCAGGTAATAGCTTTGACTTTCATTTTGGGAATTGGCAGCATCTAGTCTCTTGGCGAGACAGAGGAGAATGGGAAGCTGCATAGAAATGAGGGAGATCAGCTATTAATGAGATGCAAATATATGGAAATATGGTATTTGACACTCACTCATTAGCAAAATGCAGAACTCACCTCTTAAATTTTCAGGGGGAAATAAGAAATGTTTTTATCGACAATGAGAATCTAATTCTTCTATTCACACTATATTTCTGAACAATCTCATTCTTCCAGACTGTTCAAAATTCCACCCGTAATGTCAAAAACATTCATGATATTTCCCATCTTGCCAGTCTCTAAATATCTTCAAATGTTCCTAACATCTTAAAATACTCTATGCTGACAAGAACACTGTGCAAAACGCTTGCTAAATTGATCTGACAAGATAGTTTAAATCAGAGTCTTTATCGAAAAGGAGTTATTTGAACTTTAGAGACTACCATTATGTGCCCAAAAATTGTATACCTTTTCCCTGATAAGCCTCCTAAGCCCACTAAAATTTGTGCTTGTGGTATTAAATTTAAAAGAATATACTGTTAATTAATTGAATTCTTCTAATTTGTTTGCGATAGTCAAATATTGTAACAAGTACGGACCTGTCTGTCCACACCATCTCTGGGAAGCAGGTTCTCTGCACACAAGCAAGCATGATTGACATTTAATTCAAAAGTGGACATGTTTGAATTGTTGCAGGCCCACTTAGTATGCCTTCTTTTATCAGCCACCTGATCCCAATCTATCCATTTGAGATGTGAAAGTTTCCTCTTCCCCAAATAGTTCCTCTTCTGATTTAGGACTTATTCAGAACAGAGTTCCTTTGGGCTGAAACTTTATACTTTCCTCTCTGCAATGGATGGGAGATGGGAACTCATAAAATCAGGTGGCCTCCACTGAGGTGATGCGTAACCCTCCTATTCAGACACTTAAACACCTCTTCTCACTGTCATGAGCCAGAAAATAATTACAGCCACCTTCTTGGTTCGCAGGTTACATCCTTATTATCAGGCAACTATGCCCTGTAGAGGGCTCTTACACAGTGGCACAGACACCATGTGGGAAGACAACTACTGCCCACAGGATCAGGCACATCCATCTTGATTGACTCCAGTGATTCCCAACACCACTAACCTGTACACTGGGTCTGCTCCAGCATGAATGCTATGGGTACTGTTGCAGTGCCAGCAGTGACCACTGTTTTCAGTGGCACTGCTCTGATTGAAATACTGCCCATCAGCTGATTGACCAGCTGCTCGGAGGCCAGATAGCCTGCCTTGGAGGTATGGAAACCACAATTCAGGTAATGATTTGGCTGAGCCCTATCAAGTTCTAGGGCTGGCATCAGCGGGCTTAAATGACTTTCTGGCAAGTGGATGGGGACATAGCCTCCACATGAAGACCCAGTCATTATCTTATCAATAACAGACAAATTCTAGACTAGTACCTAACAATGATTCCACCATTAAGTACCCAGTGGGCAATTCTCTATACGAAATAAGAGCAATCCTAGCTCCACCCATTTGCTGGATAATCTGCTGTTAAATTGTTAATATTGGTCTCAATGCTGTTGACCAAAGGAAAGAAGAAAAACATCCATTATTCCCATTCTGATTCATTATATTGTGACTCCAACTAAATATTTCCACATGAAGCACGGTGAGTTATCAAGAAGCTGTTGAAAATTGTAAAACTGAGCTCAGCTTGTATCAGCATTTCCAGAGAGATAGGTAGAAATTTGGAGGAGAAGGACATTAAACTAAATGCCATGTTATAGCTTTGATTATTACAGTGGAGGGTTATGGATAGGAAGAAGCAGTCACTAATTATGGCCTGTCACAGATGAGAAAGGACATTTTGGTTCCAATGACATCCTTGACCACAAGCAGTTACCAGTCTTCCAGCTGACAGTTCCAGTGTTTAAACCCCAATTTGCAACCCTCAATAAATTACTTACTTATTTCAAAAAAAATAATTTGCCAATTTCATTCAATAAACACCAAAAGAGATACTGCTACACAAACTCTATTCTTACTCAAAAGACCACCATAAAATGATTTTACTGAATGAAAAACAGACTATTAAAAGGCTTAAAAGTCTAGTAAGGCTGGAGAACTGCAAAAGTTGTATTTTTAGCACATGGCTGCACAAGTATGACGGCCTGTGGATGGTTCATTTCAAGTTGCCAATGATCCATCCTCTCAGTTTCTCCATCCACCCTGTTATGCAAACAGTTTGAAAAATGCAGCTGCTTCCTAATGGAAAGCCCAGCTTGTTACTGGCACTTATTTGCAGTTTTCCTTAACTTGCCATGATTACATTCTGGGGACCTTTCACTTTTCCCCAGCTGATCCTCGTCTTGTTACACTGCATTAATGACACTTCAGTCATTCTGGCTTTCAAGTAGAGCCCTTCCAGCCTGAACAGAGGGTTGACATTTCCTGACATTTTCCGAACTAATTACAGTACAAATAATTAAGCATGTTCTCGTATGTAACAAACGAAGGCAAAGCCGTCTGTCATCTGCAGTGATTGATGACACTCCTGGAGACTTTATCTGATGGGTCCTGCCATGAGGTACAGGGGAAGCAAATTTATTAGAATGAACAATGCAAATTCCACTCATCTGATGGAGATGCGCACCCAGTCAGTATTAGTGTCAAGGTGAATGTGACAATGAAAGTAAAATATTTGCATTTTGTTTTACCAGTCGAGGAGCGAAATCAGAGCAAAAGGATGACAGGCCTAATTATTCTTGATTGTACAGACCGGGACAGTGATTTCTGCTGTCCAGAACAGGGATGTCATTGAGGTAACTAAGCAGGTCTATGTATTAGCTTGTGTCCAACACTATAGTGTAACTGCCTACCTGCTCTAGCTTGCATTGATGTTACTGCCATTCCCTTCAAAGCATTATATGTGTCAGAGTGTAATCTGTCTGTGTGGCAGTCATCTCCCTGCTACATAATTACTTGTTAGTAAATTAATTCCTATCTGTCAGTATCTGTGGCACAGGCAGCATCCACCATGACAAATTATAATGTCACTATAGCAACACCTCCCACAGCTAAGGACCAAAAACAACTGGGCCAGCAGGAAATAGGCCTGCTTGAAGCAACATCAGTTACAGTAAAGCTGCAATTCAAGTATTGCTAATGGTGTAATCCCAAGCCTAGACTGATAACTACAGTAGAATCTTATTACTGCAAGCAACGTTTTTAGAGTTTTCTCATTATAATGTTTTGCCATAGTACCATTGGAAGTTTATTGCAAACACCTCAATAATAAAAATGCATAACAGCAGCATTATTGGTTTTTGTGAGTTGTGACCATCATAATTAGATGAAAACAGTTTTTCTTTCTGGGAGCAAAACATATATTAATTGCCATTGTTTCATTTTAGTTTAAACATAAAATAATTACATAATCACATTCACAATGTTTTCATAAATTACAAATGATGGATCACTCCAACTAAATTGATAGGGAATAATTATACCCATTCTCAGGGCAGAGTTTTCCTTCCCTGGTATGGGGTGAGCAATGGCAAGAAAGCTGGGAAAATACAGAGAATTTTTAAAGATCAGGATCCCAGAGATAAGAAAATCTTTTTCTGTGATTATCCCTTCAATCCTTAAATGACAGTTTCAGAAACAGTGACTAACTATTTCCGTTTGTTAGCATCTCATTAAAGTCGCAACTCACCATATTTCTACACTGAGGTAGGATTCATGCTGCGGCTGTACAGAACATTTGTTAGGACACTTTTAGAATACTGCGTTCAATTCTAGTCTCCATGCTGTAGGAAAGATATTGTTAAACTTGAAAGGGTGTATAGGAGATTTAGAAAGATGTTGCTGGGGTGGAGGTTTTGAGCTACAGGGAGACGTTGAGTGGGCTGAGGCTATTTTCCCTGGAAAGGTGGAAGCTGAGGTGTGATCTTATAGAGGTTTATAAAATTATAAGAAGGATGGTTAGGGTGATTAGCCAATGTCCTTTTCCGAACGTAGGGGAGTTCAAAGCTAAAGAGCACAGCTTTAAGGTCAGAGGGAAAGATTGAAAACGGACCTAAGGGACAATTCTTTCATGCAGAGGGTGGTGCGTATATGGAATGAGCTGCCAGAGGAAATGGTGGAGGCTGGTACAATTACAACATTTAAAAGGCAACTGGATGAGTATGTAAATATGAAGGGTTTAAAAGGACATGGGCCAAATATGGAGCAAATGAGACTACCTTACTTTAGGATATCTGGTCAACATGGATGAGTTGGACTGAAGGGTCTGTTTCCGTGCTATACAACTCTATGACTCTATGACACTTCCAATTCTCTTCTCCTTTACTAGGAAATTGAATGGTCCAAATTCTCAACGTGAAAGTCAGAGAATGTAACTGGTGGCTATAGTTCACTGAATGCTCGTCCAGCCATTATTCAATTTTTTTTTCCCATTGTACCCCAGCATACACCATGGCCACCATCCTCCTCAACCCTTTGCCTATACATTTCAGCACCAGATTCATCACACCATTATACCTTTTCTATGACCAACTTGCACACCACTTCAGCCTTGCAACACTTTACCATTGGGACATCAACCACCTTCATGTTTCTACAAGTCATTTGGTTCACAAGGACAGAAAGGTATCTCATGCCTTTATATAGGACCCATCTTTATGGCTCTTAGCTCGCAAAAAATTCACTTTGTGCTTACTTGGAGACTGTGAGCCTGTCTACTTTACATTGCTTTCTTAGCACACACTGATTTCAGCACTGGCCTACAGATTGCCAGCCTCTGTGTACATCATATTGTTTTCTTAAAACTCTTCAGTAAGGTGGCCTTTATGGCTTCATTCAACCCATAGATTCTGTGTACTGTGCAATACTTCCCTCATGATAGGCAGCAGTTTGTGAACAATCGCCAGTCACCACCCTTCCATCATAGGTTGTCATTCAACGTTTCAGACTTTCTGTAGATTATTAAATTGAGATGAGCTGTTTAAGCAGCCTGAAAGATGGCATTTAATCTGAAAGAAGCAGGGCTTTATGTAGTTCTTCTCAGCAAACCTCTGAGCTACGAGGGAGAGTGGAGTTGTGAAGTTCTTATTGTACACTTTCAAGCCTTCAATGGCAGTATGCTGCCTTGTAACCTGAAAGATAGAATGTGACATTCCCTTCAGAGATACATGGGATCATTACTGATACTATCATCTCAGTCATAGGGCATGCCTAAGTATGGATGAGCTACACTTACTACAAGTGTAGTAACAAAACAAAATACAACAGCCAGTTCCTTTCTTGTAGCATCTGAAGTCCTGCGGAGCTGAAGTTTAAATATGGCGCCAGTATCATGAATGTTGCAAAATCCCATCAACACTGAAAGCTTGCCACTCCTGCCAGATGATTATATGAGCCGGATGTTGCCCAATTAATGAGCTGAAGTGTGAATGATTGCCGGAGAAAAGTCACCATGGTGCCGGACATGAATCTCATCAAAAACATTTGGCCAAAAAAATTGGAAAATTCAGTCAATATTTTTGAGGAATACGATTGCTGTTCATGACAGGATCATGTTCAATTCTGGCAAGATCAGGTGCATAGGAATACAGTGCACAAGTGGGAAGTGGGAACATAGACAATATGGGAGAAATGCATATGAGTAGACCGCAGATAAGGGTAACACTGAAGAGAGGTGTGGAATAAGGATATGCAATGGAACATTTGCACAAAGGAGTGATGGATAGAGGAATGCTCAACAGGAGAAAGATTCACTGGGGAGAACTTCATCAGAACTTTGGGCTTCCTTTCATTATAGAGCTATCCCCATTTAAAATTATTTTAAATTCTTAATAAGTCTTTCTACATATGCTTCAGCTCAACAGGTACTGACCATCTCATTAACAGCCCTCAGTATACACAGTGACATATGAAAAAGAGAATTGAGACGGATGGCCTCTGTTGCCAAAGATCTTGCAGAGAACCAGACTAGAATTTTTGTTTTAACAGTATCAGTGTGAAGTTTCTCAATGCAAAATAAGCCAACACTTGCATATGTACAATTGCACCATGGCATTATCAACGCCTGATATTAATTTATTTTTAAATACATTTAAGGCCTAGGAAAACAACAATTATAATCAATCTGTAAATTACTTTGGTAGGCAAGTCCTTGGTTTCAATTAAAATAAGGCTAATTAATTGTCAGACAACATTACATTTAGATTCAGACCATTTAATAGTCATGAAAAGAACCGATTGCAAAAAAAATTGCCACAGTTGCTGACAGTATCTTGCTACAAGTTAAAAATTTAACGTAAGAAATATTTGCAGTTAGGTTATTTATTTCTTCCTTGGAACAAAGTTTGGTGCAACAGGTGGGCACATTTTTGCTACATTCAGCCAGGTGTAACTCGTGCATCCCTCACATTCACGGACTGTAATGTTCAACCTAGCATTGGCATTGCATGTAATTGCCCAGCCTAAGAATATATGATTGGGCAACAGGATGCACCATGTGAAACCCTAGTCAATATTACAGTCAGGTTATTTCTGGTCAGCTGACTTTAATTTCCATAGCACCTTTCACTAAATCAGGACATCCTGAAAAACTTCATATGCAATGAGATGCTGTTGGAGTGTATTCATTGCAGTAAAGTAGAAAATACAGAATCCAAAAGCAATCAATAATGATCAATAGTGAGATAAACATCCAGATAAACATTTCTGGCACTATTGGTTAATGGATGAGCATAGGCAAATACATGAGGGAAAAACCCATTCTTTTCTTTGAAATAACATGAAAACAACTTTTCTGTCCTCTTCAGGGAGTTGGCAAGGCCTTTGTTTAATATTTCAAACATAATATAGCACCTTTGATAGTGTAACAATCCCTTAGTACTGTCCATCGACTAGAATTTAAGACTTTTGTGCTCAATTTTCAGGAGTGGGGCTTGAACTCACAACTTTCTTTCTCAGGAATGAGATTACAACAACTGAGCCACAACTGAAAAGAAAATCGTAGAGACATACAGCATGGAAACAGACCCTTGTTCCAACTTGTCCTTGCCGACCAGATATCCAAATCTGGCCTCATTTTCTGGTATTTGGCCCAAATCTCTTTAAACCATTTTTATTCATATACCCTTTCAAATGCCTTTTAAATGTTGTAATTGTACCAGTTTCCACCACTTCCTCTGGCAGTTCATTCCATACATGCACCACGCTGCATGAAAAAGTTGCCCCTTATGTCCCTTCTCAATTTTTACCCTCTCACCTTAAACCTATGCTGTCTAGTCATGGACTCCCCTACCCCAGGGGAAATACCTTGACTATTCATCCGATCCAAGGCCCTCATGATTTTATAAAACTATAAGTTCACCCCTAAGCCTCTAACACTCCAGGGAAAATAGCCCAAATCTATTCAACCTTTAGGTCAATCCCTCCAACCCTGGCAACATCCTTGTAAATCTTTTCTGAACCCTTTCAAGTTTAACAACACCTTTCCTACAGCAGGGAGGCTAGAATCGAATGCAGTATTGCAAAAGTGGCTTAACCAATGCCCAGTGCAGCTGCAACATGACCTCCTAACACCTATATTCCATGCACTGACCAATAAAGGCACTTTCAAGGAACTATGAACTTGCACTCCAAGTCCTCTTTGTTCTGCGATACTTCCAGGACCTTACCATTAAATCCTGCATCACCTCACATTTATCTAAATTAAACTCCTTGGCTCATTGGCCCATCTGATCAAGATCCCTTTGTACTCTGAGGTAACCTTCTTCACTGCCTACAATACCACCAAAAGGAATGGGCCCAGCACTGATTCCCGTGGTACACCATTGGTTACAGGCCTCCAGTCCGAAAAGCAATCCTCACCACCACCCTCTGTCTTTACCTTCAAGCCAATTTTATGATAGGCAGAAATGACAATTGTGAGTTTTTGATATCTGACATACTATTTCATCTGCAGCGACTCAAAAAGTATGAATTTACTTTAACCTTATTCTTATTTGAGCATAGGCTATCAATCACTGTATAATCAATTACGTAGGCTTCACATTGTAAATCCTTTTCAGGCTTCAGAAATGTACTGTTATTTCTTGGAACCAGCATTACTCAGCAGCAATTTAAGAGATATATATATATGTATTGCTATCGTCTACATTTCATTACAGTACATTCACCTGTATTTAAGTGGAAATATTGTCTATCCTTCAGCAGTCCTAGTGACAAATTTTGGAAGTGGTGGAAAACAGCACTGAGCAGGCAGACCAGCTTCTGAAGATAACAAGCATGGGGCTGGATGAACACAGCAGGTCAAGCAGCATCATAGGAGCAGGAAAACTTGACGTTTCGGGCCTAGACCCTTCATCAGAAATTTGGGAGGGGAAGAGGGTTCTGAAATAAATAGGGAGAGAGGGGGAGGCAGATAGAGGATGGATAGAGGAGAGGATGGGTGGAGAGGAGGCAGACAAGTCGAAGAGGCAGGGATGGAGCCAGTAAAGGTGAGTGTAGGTGGGGGGGTAGGGAGGAGATAGGTCAGTCCAGGGAGGACGGACAGGTCAAGGGGGTGGGATGATGTTAGTAGATAGGAGATGGGGGTGTGGCTTGAGGTGAGAGGAAAAACAGGTTGGGGAGGTGGAGATGAGCTAGGCTGGTTTTGGGATGCGGTTGGGGGAGGGGAGATTTTGAAGCTTGTGAAATCCACATTGATGCCATTGGGCTGCAGGGTTCCCAGGCTGAATATGATTTGCTGTTCCTGCAGCCTTCGGGTGGCATCACTGTGGCATTGCAGGAGGCCCAGGATGGACATGTCATCTGAGGAATGGGAGGGGGAGTTGAAATGGTTCGCGACTGGGAGGTGCAGTTGTTTGTTGCAAACTGAGCGCAGGTGTTCTGCAAAGCGATCCCCAAGCCTCCGCTTGGTTTCCCCGATGTAGAGGAAGCCACAATGGGTACAGCAGATGCAGGTGCAGGTGAACATCTGCCTGATGTGGAAAGTCTTCTTGGGGCCTGGGATTGGGGTGAGTGAGGAGGTGTGGGGGCAGGTGTAGCACTTCCTGCGGTTGCAGGGAAAAGTGCCGGGTGTGGTGGGGCTGGAGGGGAGTGTGGAGCGGACAAGGGAGTCGTGGAGGGAGAGGTCCCTCCGGAAGGCAGATAAGGGTGGGGAGGGAAAAATGTCTTTGGTGGTGGGGTCTGATTGCAGATGGCGGAAATGTCGGAGGATGATGCGTTGTGAAGAATTTCCTTTTGCATTCACTTGTAGTTGTGCACAGAGTTTGCATAATCCCAATAGAAAGCTTAGTCTTAGGTATCTAAGAGCGCAATTAAAATAATACCATTTAAACAACATGATGCAGACAATCTGGTACTAGAGAAATAGTATGTCAGAAATAGCACCTACCTCCAGGAGAAATAAGAAATGAGGAGAAATTTGGTTGAAATTATTTTCTGAAATCTTCATAATAACAAAATTAAGGACAAAAAACTTATGTTGCACACTTTTTGGTAACAGAAGGAGTTATAATTTAATTTGACAAACATGTATCGTAAATAATCAGACTTTGAATGAAAAATATTAGAGACAGACAATAACCAAATCAGAAACATGTGTTTGATAGCCAAGTGTAATTGTTGTTAAATGCATTTGTGGTCATTTTATCTTTTATAAATTCCAACTATTTCTCATTTGTTACTTTCACTTTTATTATCTTTGCTTGTTTGTTTCCTATTTCCTTCATTATACACGAACACTATTTCCTTCATTATAAACAATGTTTGTGTTGCACCATTTCACAGCCTGTTAAGGGCTGTATTGCCACTTACAGACTGCTAGAAGTTCTACTCATTCACCCACTGACCTTTGTTTTCTGGTTATTCTTGTGTAGCAATCTGTTTAACAACACTTTACCCCTGCCACTATCACATTTGCTACCCCTTCCTCACTACCTGCCACCCTACAATTTTCACAGAAATTCAATGTATCACCAATCATATACCTTAGCACACAATGATGCCATTAGTACATCAGGTCATTATGCCATCTGGCTGCCATGGTAACTGGCCTGCATATAATCAGGTGACACTGTTTTTGTGTCATGATTGGGTGATATGTTAAAGTCATCTCATAATATAATGCAACAATGTGACATATTCTTGTATTGAAATTGACGAACATTAAACTGACAGAGTTCAAGGGGTGTAAAAACATGAGCATATAATAATGATTTTACATCTGTCATGCAGCCTATCCATGAGTTGCAATTGACTGACAAATCATTACCATGTTTCGCAACATATAATACTTATCATTTGTCTTTTCAATCAATAATAACTGCAACAGTTTACTAAATATAAACAAAGTTAAATCTATTATCATTGCGTTCCTTTCACAAAAGCTTTAAATTTGTTTATAAGGTACTTATTCCAAGGGTGACCCATAAACATAGCTGTCCCCATAACTTACTGGGACAATACCTTTGAACCGAGTGCAGAACAGGATGGACCTGTTTCAAATCCTGATTTGACTTTCTTCTGGAATTGTGAGCTAAGGACAAAACATTTACAACTGGAAATCTGACTTCTGATTGCTAACTCGTGACTGTGTGTGTGTGTGTGCGTGTGTGTGCGTGTGTGTGAGAGAGAGAGTGTGCATGTGTGAAATAGAGAGAGAGATCCTAAGTAGTAATACAGTTGGTGACTGAACACTTACTGACACATTGTTCAGGCAGCAGAAATTGAAGAAACTGCAAATGGATGTCTGGTGCTCCAGGGCATGAGTAAATACAGGTTGGGGAAATTGCTAGAGGACTAAAATAGGATAAATATCAGAGTGACTATGGTTTTCCAGTGGACCCTGATATCTTTGAAGGAAAAATAGGCCAAATAACTGTGGAAGCTGGAAATCAGAATCATAAACAGAAATTGCTGGGAACACTCAGCAGGTCTGTTGGCATCTGTGGAAAGAAAGCAAAGTTACTGTTTTGGGTTCAGTGACCCACCTTCAGAACAGACATTTTTAAGAAATGTAAACTAGTGGATAAATCAAAGATGGATCTGATATAAAAGTTAAAATTTTAAATTGTAGTAATGCTAATCTTGATGGTATTGGGCAGGAGCTTTCAAAAGTTGATTAGGCGAGGCTGATCACAGGTAAAGGGATGGTTGGAAAGTGGGAGGCCTTCAAAAATGAGATCATGGGAATTCAGAGATAGTATGTTCCTGTTCGCGCGAAGGGCAAGGCTGGTAGTGTAGGGAACGCTGGATGACTAGAAAAATTGAGACTCTGGTCAAGAAAGAGGAGGCATATGTCGATATAAACAGCTGAGATCAAGTGAATCCCTAGAGGTGTATAAAGGGAGTAGGAGTATACTTAACAGGGAAATCAGGCGGACAAAAAAGGACATGAGATAGCCTTGGTAATATAGTTGAGGAGAATCCAAAGAGATTCTACAAATACATTAAGGGAGAAAGAATAACTAGGGAAAGAACAAGGCATCTTAAAGAACAATGAGACTGTCTATGTTTGGAAGGACAGGCGATCGGTCAGATACTAGACAAGTATTTCTCACCAGTATTTACTGTGGAGAAGCGTGTGGAAGCTAGGGAACTTGGGGAAATAAATTGTGATGTCTTGAAAAGTGTCCTTATTATTGCTGGAGGTATTAAAATACAAAGAGATAGATAAATACCCAGGACCTGATCAGGCATATTCCAAAACTCTGTGAGAAGCAGAGATCTCTGGGCCCTTTGCTGAGATATTTCTATTATTAACAGCCACAGGTGAGGTGCCAGATTACTGCAGGTGGCCAATGTGGTGCCATTATTTAAGAAAGATGGTAAAGAAAAGCCAGGGAACAATAGATTGGTGAGCCTGACAACAGTGGTGGATAAGTTGTTGGAGGGAATTCTGAAGGAGAGGATTTACTTGCATTTGGAAAGGTAAGGACTGATTAGGAGTAATCAACTTGGCTTTGTGCGCGGAAAATTGTGTCTCACTAACTTGATTGAGTTTTTTGAAGAGGTGACAAAGAAGGTTGATGAAGGCAGAACCGGTAGACATTGTCTATATGCACTTCAGCAAGGTGTTCAACAAAGTGGTAGACTGGTTAACTAGGTTAGATCACATGCAATACTGGGGAATCTATCCAATTGGTTAAAAAATTGGCTTGAAAGTAGGAGACAGAGGGTGAAAGTATTTTTTCGGACTGGTAGCCTATGGCCAGCAGTGTGATCGGTGCTAGGTCCACAACTTTATGGCATTTATATACATGATTTGAATGTGAATATAAGAGATGTGGTTAGTAAGTTTGCAGATGACACCAAAATAGGTGCTGTAGTGGACAGTGAAGAAGGTTATCTCAGAGAACCTTGATCAGGTGGGCTAACGAGCCAAAGAGTGGTAGATGGAGATTAATTTAGATAAATGTGAGGTTTTGCATTTTGGTAAGGCAAACCAGGACAAGATTTATACAGTTAATGGTACGGCCCTCGTGAGTGTTGCCAAACATAGAGACCTAGGGGCGCAGGTGCATAGTTCCTTGAAAGTGGAGTCACAGGTTGACAGGGTGGTGAAGAAGGCATTTGGTGCGCTTGCCTTTATTGGTCAGCGAATTAAGTATCAGAGTTGGAATGTCATGTTGCAGATGTACAGGACATTGGTGAGGCTGCTTTTAGAACCCTGCTTTCACTTCTGGTCTCCCTGCTCTCGGAAAGAAGTTGTTAATCTTGAAAGGTTTTACAAAGATGTTACTGGTATTGGACCGTTTGAGCTAAGGGGAGACGCTGAATAGGCTGGGACTTTTTTCTCTCAGTGTCAGAAGCTGAGGGGTGACTTTATTGAGATTTATGAAATCATGAGGTGTGTGGATAGAGTGAATAGCCAAGATCTTTTTCCGAGGGTAGAGGAGTCTAATACTAGAGGGCGTAGGTTTAAGGTGTGGGGGAAAGATTGAAAAGGGACCTGAGGGGCAACTTTTTTCACACAGAGGGTGGTGAATTTATGGAATGAGCTGCCAGAGGATGTGGTGGAGGCAGGTACAATTACAACATTTAAAAGACATCTATCATGGGTACATGATTAGGAAGGATAAAAAGGCAAAAAGATATCCCATTGGCATGGACGAGTTGAACCAAAGGGTCTGTTTCTGTGTTGTATGACTGTACAACTCCAGTAAATGGGATATAGTGCTGACATGTTAAGTCTATAATCAGCATATCCTTCAAACAGAGCTCCCAAAGGAGCTCAGGATTTGGTGAAATTGCCCAACGGTGTAAACAAATAGAAACTAACTCAGTGCTTCCATAATTTTCTCCCCAGTGTGAACCCATTTTGAGGTTTGAAAATTATCACAACCCTTGAGTGAATGGTGGTGGGGTGTGTGGATGTGGAGAAGACCTATCAAACCAGGAGAGGAGGGGTCTGGAGGGTCAGCCATTTGGAGTTTTGCAACTCCAAAATTTCAGTTCACAGCTCCATTTGGTTTCCTGACATTCACTTTGGGAAGCCATGAACAAATGGTTCTGAATACATTTCATCGACTAGAAAGGCCTCATGAAATCTGCGTATATCAAAATAATAGTGTGGAGAGCATTTGTAGTGTTCCAAAATCAATCAAAATGCATCAGTATTTTTATTCCAGGGCACATTTCTATATCATGCCATGCACAATAGGGCAGAAATGTTTGGATGGTTGAGTAACGTGGCATAGGGTTTTACACATATTGCATGGTGAGCTATCTGATCAGTAACAAGAGAATTTTGTCTCTTGATTGCTGATGACTGTTACAGTAATGCCTTGATGCCTCAACTGAGCTACTGTCTGCAGACATCACCACAGCAAGTGGCAATTAACAGCAAATGAATAATGCTGCCAATCACTCGTAGCGTTAGGGAAAACAAGTTGACAAGGTTGGAAATAACAAAAGGAAAGGGAGCAATGATTTTTTAGTCAGTTAACCAAATGATAATTGTTGGTTCCAATTAGTCCATTACAAAACCCTGTAATCATTTTCTCATTCACACTTTATTTTATTATTAGCAAAGCAAATCAATGGGGTAGTCAGCCAAGTCAGCAGTTATAATTACCTTGTCTCAACTGCCAGACGAAGCAGTGTGCTTTTTCCCAGTGAATAGATGGTTATTTTGTGCCTGTTTGCTAACAAATTCTGACACATCCACATCCTTTATTTGCCTTTATTATATGAAATTTTCTTGAATACTATCCTGTCAATTTTTAAGGTCTAGTTGCTACGTTTGACCAGAGTTTTTGTATAAAACATAATGAACTGTGCTTTTGCAATGTTAATCCTTTTTCTATACAAAGGGCCCAATTGTCAAAAGTCACATTTTATGCAATATAGATCCATGGCCTCAATCTTAAGATACAATACAAAAGAAATTTCAATTGCTGAGTATTTTTAGATGAGATGTGATGAGTTGCAAACCTTGCAAAAGGACTGAAGAAAACTATTGGGATTAAAATATTTTGTATGCCAAATGCAGATAGTATGCTAATTCATGCTAACGACCTTCGGCCAGTGACTTCAGCTGAAGTAAAATATAGAAGCCAATCGGGAAACTGATCTTAATGCATGCTAAATATGGATTATAGGTGCTAATATATGCTAATGGGCCTTGCTTTCATTTATAAAAATCATTATGGCTGAGTTACATACTTAGTTTTAAAATCTCATAGCAGGACGATGAATAATATGTAAAGAAGAAGATTTAAATTTGGGGTGCTACAAAATGAACAGGAGCAGATTAGTCATCATTGTAAACCATGCATGATTTTCATTTCTGTCAAAGTCAATGGTTTGGAACTCAGGAAGTGCATATTATGCTATTGCTCATGTACTGTTTGGAGCACCAATAAAGTTGAAATTTATCCCCTTAAAGTTCAAGATTAGCAGATTGTCATTGTATTTCAGAAAGAAATGAACCAGCTGACAATTGAATATACAATACTGAAAAAACAGCACAAAGAAAATTGAGGATGGTGATATCCGAAAGCCATAGTTGTTGCATGTGGAAGGATCAAATGCCCATGCATATATACTTTTATAATTTAATAGTTGCAGGATTCCAAACAAAAAAAGTGTAGCCAAGAAAAGGAGGGGTTCTTTTGCATGATGTTTTTTTCTCTGTAAAGAATCTAGAAGTATTTCCCAAATTCGGCCATCTGGAAAATACAACTTCCTTCCCTTGAGCAGGTTGCATCCTTCGGTAGATAAGGAGCCATAGTCGTCAAAGGATAATAAGCATGTCTCTCCATTAAAAAGAGACAACTGTTCATCTATAGTTTAAGGGTAACTACTGCACAAATGTAGAGAAAAGTTGCAAATAGGCCTTCATGAATTACAACAACTGGTATGGGGATTGAGTCCGCACTGTTGGCCTTGTACGGCACTACATTCACATCTATCTGAGTTTATCCCCTTTGTTCTTAAGTACCTTAATCCAGTTGCACCTATGATGTGGTGTATATGTAATGACAAGCACATGGCTCAACAGGCTCTATATAGTTCATGACAGCTAAAATACTTTAGATGGTGGTCTTTCACCACTGGTTGCTTGTGGAAGCTGCCCCAAGCTTTAGTAGAGTAGCCTAGGTTTGGAATATGCCAGTCTGCAACAGTCAGTCCAAGACCACTCTTTACATTGGAAAACCAGCAAGTTTCAAGCAGATAAAGAACATATTTTACCGAGTTGATGGACCTTCAGGTCTTGTCAATGTTTACCTTAGTGTGCGTCCCTGGGAAAATCCCATAAAGAACACAGTCCTGCATCGCAGAGTTGGATAGGTTGGATGTCAATGAAAACTACTTCATCTCTATCTCTAGACCTTCTTTCCAAAGGCACATTCCAGAATGAGATGTATGACCATCTCTTCACCAGCACTATTATCTTAAAGACAGAATACTGTGGGCAGAGATTCCAGGTATGCATGAACCATCTGAAGGGGAGTGCCCTTCTACCAGCATTCAGTCTACTCATCATCATCGCAGGTCAGAACTCCAAAGTACAACAAACATTTCTAACTCGTAATTCCAAAGTGTGTTGTTGAAAAGAGGACAGATACAGCCAAAAGTGGCTATGGATGTAAATTAAGTATCTATTAGAGAGAGGCAGACCCACAGAATGACACAAGGTCAAACAACCATCCTCCCAACAGAGAAAAGACAAGTCAAACAGACCATACTGTGATCTCTTGTGTCTACAAAAATAACAAGAGGCTGATGACATCATGCTCCACAGCAAGCTAACTCCCTTCAGATTAAATTCAAAACTGCAGACACGTCAAAAAACCAAAGACTGCAGGTGCTGGAAATCAGAAACAAAAATAATATTTGTTAAAAAAACTCAGTAGGTCTCGTAGTATCGGTGGAGACTAGGCATTTTAATGCTTCTGGTCCAGAATGGTGTTAGCAATGGTAAGAAATTTGGGAAAATCATGTGAGATTGACCATTAGGAAATACCCATGTCAAAAGCAAAACGTCACATTTTCCAATCAAGTGTTAAATGGTGAGATAGGTTCTTGCTCATGCACAGCAAGAGATTTCTTTTTATGAATTAACATTTTTATTTTGCATAATCGCTCCCCATTGGCATGCAGTTTCCCATTCTTCCACACACCAGATAGAAACGAAATGGTGTCAATTCCCAACATGAAAGACGGAGTGATAACCTTGAAACTCCAACTCACCACTTGCTTCTCTGGTCCTCCATCTTAGACACCAGCCACCTACATTTGAGAGCTTAATCCATGGTTAGTTACTGCACATGCCATCCATCCATCAGGACTTCCAGGTCTTCTCCTCAGCAAGGTGTGCCAGTTACCCTCCGTTTAGGACGTCTGGAGCAATTGACAGGAACCTTGACGTGTGAGTGGTTGCTGACTCTGTTCAACATCCAGATGCTTACTAATTACTGTCCATATACATGAGCATGAGTAAATGGCACTTTCTGAGTAAGTTTCATATACTACTTTGCCTCACTGACCACCCCCCATTATGTGGTCAGCATGATGTACTGGGATTAACTAGATTTTCTGTCACTCTGTATCCACCTTCCTTCAGCTGATCAGGAGCTGACTGCCCGTGAAATCATGTATCCCATTAAATATTCCATCCTTCCCCTCCAAAAATCTCATAAAGAGCATTTTAGCTTCTGTAATTGACCTCAAATTGGAGGAGAGTGGCATGCTGTATTCTTGCTTCCCACCTGGTGAACATTGTCAGAACTGGATTGGAATCTTGCAACTGACAAGCAACTCCAATCCACAATTTTTGGAGTCTCTCCAACTCTCCAACTCTCCATTGCCAGCTTTTCCAACATTGATGGGGTCCAATAATCCAGTTGTATATACCAGCTGAGGTTGACCCAATGCCTTGTATAGCAGCACCATCATTTCCTTATTTTTGTCCTCTATGCCTCAATTTGTAATGTGTAAGATGTTGCACCTCATTTTAACCACTTGCTAAACCTACTCAGCAACTTCAATGATTTTTACACATATATCCCTAGGTCTCTCTGTCCTGCACACCCTTGCAATCATACCTTACATTTTGCTTTGCTTTACTCATTGCTTCTATTGTATTGCTTCAAAGCTCCCTGCATACAATGTCAAATTCCACACATCTGTCCATTGCATCAGCCAACCCATAATTTCTTGAAGTCTTTCATTATTGTTCTCACAGTTGGCAAGTCTTCCAGGACTTACATTATTTGCAAATTTTGAAAATTGCCATATACAGAGGTCTAAATCAATAATACATATCATATATATTGTATATACGTATATCGAAAAAAGCAGTGGTCCTGGGACTGACCCTTGAGGAATCCCACAGTATACCTTCCTCCAGGCTGAAAACAAATACTGTCAACTATTGTCTGATTCCTGTCCCTCAGCCAATTTTCATATCTCTGCAATCACCATCCCTTTTTTCACTTTGCTGTCCAGCTAACTATGTGGCACTTTATAAAAAATGTTTTGGGAGCCTAAACACATTACATCAGTGCCCTCATCACCTTCTCTTCTACCTCAACAAAAAAAATCAAATAACCTGTCTAAACACAATTTGTCTTTAATAGATCTGTGCTACAATTTCTTAATTAATGTGACTTGTCCAAGTGTCTGTTAGTTTTGAAGTCGGCTCAACCTTGCATCCTTTTAATATTGATAATGTAGCATTGATAAACTAAAGAGTTACACAAAGGTTATCAGAGAAGGGGAAATTTGGATACTAACAGTAAGAGTATTTCCTGTCAGATGGTAGTGAGTGAAAATAATTTTGACTTTCATTTATTGTGTAACATGGGAGGTAATTAATCTATTTTGCATACCCCCTGACTGTAATTTACATTGAATTTAACTGAATAAAAAAAAACTTCACACGAATGTAAAGTCAGCTGTTGATTCATTATCACTTTGTCATTGTTCCAGGCCAAAAATCACTCTAACAGCGGGATGTCATGGAAGCCATCTTATATAATAAGACATTATTCAACTTTTAAACACATTTGAATTGACATTGGCTGTGAAATTCCTTTTGGATTCAACTTGCTTTTGACTGTAACTCTGGCCAAAGACCAGTGAAATATGGTAGCAAATGGCAGAACCCAAATAGTTTCAGAGATAGTAGGAACTGCAGATGCTGGATAATCTGAGACAACAAGGTGTAGAGCTGGATGAACACAGCAGGCCAAGCAGCACCAGAGGAGCAGGAAAGCCGATGCTTCAGGCCTAGACCCTTCTTCAGAAAATTTTTCCGAAACTGAACTGGAACAGTCACATAAATATTATGGCTGCAAGAGCAGGTTAGAAGTTGAAAATTCTTTGATGAGTTTCTGCTACACCCTCTATTCAAAGCCTGTCAACTATTTCTAAAGCACAAGTCAGGATTGTGATGAAATACTTTCCATTTTCTTGGAGAAGTGCAGCTCCAACAAAGTAGGAACAGGAATAGGCTATTCAGCCATCAAGTCTGCACCCCAATCAATAAGCTCATGTCAGATTGAACACATGCCATTTAGCCATTCATCCTTGTAACTCTGATTGCCACTGTAATCAGGAATCCACCAAGGTCTACCTTAAACACACGCAAAAAGTAAACTTCCACAACCCTTTGTGATTGAGATTCTAAAGGTTCATAACTCCCTGGCAAATCCTCTTCATCTTGGACCAAAGTGGCTTCCCCTTATTTTTAAGTTGTGCCCCTGGTTCTAGACTCTCCAGTTAGGTGAAACATCTTGCCTGCATCCACCTTACCTATCCCTTCAAGTATTTTGTAAGTTTCAATAAGAATACCTCTCATTCTTTGAGATTATAGAAAACACACTTTCTTGTTACCCAATTTCTGTTCATAGGATAGTTCCACCCTTCCAGGAAAAACTTTGGTGAAACTTTGTTGCACTGTGTCAATGAAAAAATATCATTCCTGACATAAGGGGATCAGAACTGCACACAGTATTACAGATGTGATCTAATTAAGCTCCTACACAGCTGAAGTAAAACTTACCAACTTCTGTACACAAATCCTCTTGCAACAAAGGTTAACGTTCCATTAGCCTTCCTAATAGCTTGCTGCACCTTTGTATTAGCCCTTAGTAACTCAATGATAGGGACACGTAGATCCCTTTGCACATACATACTTTCTAATCACTTACTAACTAAAAAATACTCTGCGCATCTATTTCTTCTATCAAAACAAATAACCTTACATTTCCCACATTGTATTCTATCTGATATGTTTGTATCCATTCACTAAGCCTAGACAAATCCTTCTGAAGCCACTTTTCATTTTCCTCACAAAACACATTCCCTCTCAGCTTTGTATCATACGCAAGTTTGGAAATATAAATAGATAAGATAAGATAAAAAGGTAAATTAGACAGATCCGAAGTATTGATCCTTATTGTAACTCAACAGTCATAGGTTGCCATCGTGAGAATAGCCATTTATTTCAACTCTTTGTTTTCTGTTTGTTAGTCAACAATTGATCCATGCAAGTACATTATTTCCTATCCTATGTTCTTTAACTTTTCTAACCAGCCTTCTGTGTGGAACTTTATCAGAAGCTTTCTAAATGTATTATGTCCAACAGTTGTCCTTTATCAATTTTGTTTGTAACATCTTGAAAAGAAGATTTCATCAAACTCAATTTCCCACCTTCAAATCCATGTGCAACCAGTTCATTACCAACCATTTCCAACTAATAACACTCAAGACGTTTGATGCCATCTAGGGGAAAAAATAGCTCCTTTGATTGACACCCCACCTAACTCCTTCAAATTTCACTCCTTATACCAGTGACACACAGTGTAAGCAGTGTGCCTCCTTGTACAAAATACACGGGAAAATCTCTTTAAGTCTCCTTACACAGCACCTTCCAGTCCAATGACCTCTACTATCTCAAAGGACAGGTAAAGCATATACATGAGAACAGGTGCAAGATTCCCTCCATACCGCACATCATCCCTGACATGCAACTATTTCACCATTCATTCACTGTCACTGGGTCAAAATTCTGCCACTTCCTCCCTTACTGCACCGTGGGTGTATTAATACCAAATGGACTGAAATAGTTCAAGAACAGTGGGTCATCGCCACCTTCTCAAAGACAATTAAAGATTATCAATAAATATTGGCCTAGCCAGCAGTGCCCAAATCCCTAAAAATGAACTTTTAAAAGAACACCTGTTAGTTACACCGTCTGTTCCTGTAAAAAGAATCAGATCCAGCACCATCATTTACAGTATAAAAACCAAAAGAACTGCGGATGCTGTATATCAGGAACAAAAACAAAGTTGCTGGAAAAGCTCAGCAGGTCTGGCAGCATCTGTGATGGAGGAAACAGAGTTAACGTTTCGGCGCCAGTGACCCTTCCTCAGAACTGATGCTGGCTGGGAAAACGTCAGTTTATATTGCAGAAAATAAGGAGGTGGGTGGGATAGGGAGTAAACAATAGGATAGAGCTCTACCGGACCCGAAACGTTAACTCTGTTTTCTCCTTCACAGATGCTGCTAGACCTGCTGAGCTTTTCCAGCAACTTTGTTTTTGTTCCATCATTTACAGTGTTGTGTTGTTTAAAATTTCCAACTTGGTGCTCTAGGAATGTATGCCAATCATAAGTAAAGCAGATAAACCAAAAACATTTCTCTCACAGTGTGGCTCTGGAGGAACGCAGCAGGTCAGCCAGCATCAGAAGAACAGGAAAGTCTATGCTTCAGGTTTACACCCTTCATCAGGATGTAAGCCCAAAATGTCAACTCTCCTGCTCCTCTGTTGCTGCCTGAACTGCTGTGCTCCTCCAGCTCCATGCTGTACTGACTCTGACTCCAGCATTTGCAATTCTTGCTGTCTCCAACATTTCTCTCACCACCCCGACACATTCTCCATACTCTGCATCCATGCCAGTTCATGGCCCACCCACTTCCCAGCCTCTCATAGAAGCCCACTGACCTAAACCTTCACCCTGTTGCTAGCTCACACAAATTATGACCCTGACACATTCCCACTGCCAGTTATGGCCCCAATGCTAACATGATGCTAACTCCTTTCAACCCATGATTCCCCCCCACCCACTGCACTTTTGCCTTAGTACCTCGATGCTGACTTACTTAGTATCCAGCGTGGGCAACTCTCGGGAACCCTTATGAAATGAAATAAAATAAAGTTCCAAGTATCTATTACATACTTCATTTAAAATAATACTCATTGATTAAAGCCCAATACATGTACATCCCTTCGATTACTTAGTCCATTATGATTACAAGAATCTTTTTAAAATGCTTAATTCCTTAGAAAACTAATAATTCCTACAAATGTGCAATCTCTTATGAAAACCAACATTTGTATTCATAGCCCCACAAATACAGCTCCTCACTATATAACTTCTTGCAGCTGTCAATTAAACTGGGAAGTTAAAAGCCCCTCACCCTGATAATGATGGATGGTAAAAGCGGTCAAGTAGTGCTAATCTTCATGTCAATGAGCAACTCGCAAGCATGAATTTTTTTGCAACAACAGACCATTATATTTTACAAGGATTTAAAGCACTTGGTAATTTAAATGAAAACATTACAATTCCACAGCCGTTATTGACATTTTTAATACACATTCATGTCTATTTTTAACAACCTCAAGGGGTACCTGAACTCTCCCAACGTGGGCATAAACTCCCTGAATGAATAAATGACTGGTCTGACCTATTCCTAAAAGGTACCAGGCCTCTCCAAAGAACTCTGCTAGATTCATACTTTTTCCACAAATGTTTAAAGACCATAAACTGCATTTTGAAAATCCTGGTAAAAAAAAAATGTTTGTTTGAAGACAGCTGCAATTTTAGGTTCAGAGCCTTTCCATCACTATGAAAAATTCAGGCTGTGATGTTAGTATTCCTTCCGAATTATTTAGTAGTTGTGGATACAAACAAAAATTCTTGCAAGCTGAGCCCAATCATTGTCTATGGTATTAGGATCATTATGTACTACTGTATTATATACATTAAGTTTTCAGATAGCAATACAGGCAACAGAATCTTTATATTTGTCAATTACTCACGAACAAGCATAGCTTTTATAATTTTGGCACTGTATTAAAGTCATTAGAGGAAACTAAAACATAGATTGACATTGACCTAATTTAGTGCTAAGAAAAACCCAACGCGTTTCCTTTCTGTTATCCAATCTCCCACACTGACTGTTACTAGTCCCTCGGTCTCAATCGGCTCTTCGTGACACTCCCATATTATTAATTCAACATCCACTATTTTGTTTCTTTTTTATGTAACTACTTTTCCCCTCCAGTCATTAGCACACCTTTTGGAGTTTGTTGCCCCAGGCTATTTCACCTAGCCAGCGGCCAAAGTCACTCTATTAGCTGTAGAATTTGCAAAACTTATTTCTCACTGTCTAATCGTCACTAACTGAATACAGTAAAAGACATAGATGTTTGAATCTCTTGTTATGCCATGGCTCACTGGGTTGCTACCTAACAGGTAGGTTTTGTAAAATGGAACTAATGACTTTTGTGTCAGTTTGAAGATATATCATGAGGAGTCAGTTCAAGGAAACATTTAATTTCCACCTTCCCCACAAAATATTTCCATAGTTCCTTTTCCAAGAGCTGATATGCTCCAGACATCCCTATCATTTCCAGTGCTCACTGAAGGAAGAGCATTACAGCATACACCCCTTCTCTTCCTATTCTACAAGGTGAAATATTCTGCTTTGCTGAAAGATCCCACCCAGTGGATCTGTGTTGAACTGCTGTAATTCTAACCAGTAGAACAGTGTCAATCACAACACTGATCTTAATCAGTTATGTTTGTTTTTGAATAAAGCTGAAAATTGCATCCTGAAAACTGTATTATTTCTGAACCACAAGAGTGTCCCTTCTAATTAGTGAAAAAAATTGCCTACCAATGAAAAGGCAGAGAGTGAGAGGAAAAACAAAGTCAGCAGATTCAGAAGTAGTGCTACAAAAGTGTTGCCAGTTGTTTGTGTAACCATATGATGCCAAAGCCCCTTATTACATTGTAAGACTTTATTCAGCTGCACATTATCATGCATATTTCATAGAAGGGATTACTGCAACAGAATTGTGTGTCTTTTTTTGTTGTATGTCTTTATAATTACACCTTGAAGCCACAACCGAATTTTACTACATATTCATGAAAAGCTGGCTTGTAATTTGATAAAGGGTAGCTTGTGTTCTTGACTCCATTCAAACAGCATCGTGAAGCAGAATTAAAGTCGGCATCTGTGTTCTCCGAGCATTAATCTCTTCAAGCACATTCCAGCTGCTATGATGTGCAAGAGGGAGATAAGTCTTAAACGGACTAAAGCTAAGCAAACCAGACAACTCTATTATTGGCTTCATAATTGCTTAATTAAACTTTTGTCACTAATCATTATGAGGGCAATAGAGCTGTTATACCAGCTTCTGTTAAGCAAAAATCAATAAACTGTTGGAGTTAATTTCGCTGTATTTTTTGTCCTGCAAATGAAATTCATTGCTGCTGGTTAGTGATCTGCTGTGCTGGCTGTATACTGATATGAGCAGCCATCACCATTTGAATTGAGGGTATTCAGTAGCACATGAATATAAACAAATGGCAAACATAAATCTCTTGCATGAAGTACACCTTCTATCCCTTTATTATGGAACAATTGACCCATCTAAAATGAATTCTAATGCCAAGAAAGCATTTAGATTTAAATTACACCATGGTTGCATGGATCTGAAAGATGATGTTATAAAAAAGATTAATATGCTAATTATTTTCTCTTCTTATTTCTCTTTCTGACATCAGTAGTGGAATATTGTGAAGCATGTAAGGATGAGGGCCATTTTGTCATGAAATCACTATGTAGCTCATAATACAGAGGTGCATATAATTTGCTGTTTCATAAACTCATTCCAAATTCCAATGCAGATTTGTAGATCTGTTTATAGAGGCCTGTCATTCCGAATGATCTACTTGTTTTTTATTCCTGAAAGATTAAAATTCCTTCCTTGCTTTGAATGCTGGCTCAATCTGATCAGTAGTTGGGATGTTAAATTAATGGTGTAGAAACATATATGAACACAAGAAATCATAGCAAAATAAATGGCAAAACTGGAATGAGTTGGTTATTTTGCTGTGTTTATATTTCAAAGGAAGGAACGAGTGGGAGAGGAAGCTTGTGGAGTAAAAGTAAGTAAACAACAATCTGTATACATATCAGTTAATAATTCATCAACTAATTTCACAAATTTGAAAAAAATTTTGACACTCTGTACCCAGCTGAAAGTACTGGGAGCAAAATTGATGATTACTTTCCATCATAAATTTACAACCCTTTTTTTTCAGATTGTCACTTTATCAGTCCTTCACTATAAATTGTGCATTTGTAATTGATGAGTCTCTGGTCTGCAATGATTTGTATTGAATTAACATTTACAGCTAAGTCAATGCTGCATTGCACAAATCTCCTTTTGTTTCAGACAGGAGTTCTTTGTATGCCCATCCAGTATTCTCTCATATCCTGAAGGCATTCACTCACTTTGCAGTAGGATTCTATTGGTGTCAGCCACCTTGTCTACCTCATCCAGCCTTTATGTATGAGCATAGACAGTGAATGTCAGCAATGGGCTGAGTGGAGGAAAGAGGAGGTATCAATGCCAAATCAAATTAGCCTTCAGCTGATATGCATACATATTCCAGCAGAAAACATTGGATAGTTATCAGGAGCAGGAACCTAGGCTGATTTTTGTTTCATTTCTAGCTTAGGGCTGTTGCCTGTATTCCTGTTCTATGCCAAATCCTATTCATGAAGCATCCTACCCATGCTGGTTTGTGCATCTACCTCCATACTCACCCTGTCCTTATCGCACCAGCAAAGCCTCAAAATTAAAATATTCACTCTTATGCTTAAATTACCTAATTTTCTTGCATCTTCCTAGCTCTGCAACAGCCCCCAGTCCTGCAAATATCCTCCATTTGTCTGAACCTGGCCTTTTAAGCATCTTGAATTCCTTTCCCTAACCATTAATTGCCATGCTCAGGAATTTATTCCTTAAATCTGTTCTTGATGCCCCATTCATACCTTGCTTTAAGATTATCTTCAAAATACACCACTTTTTGCCAAGACTTTGGCTCCCCTTCTGAATTGCTGTCATGGATACTCACTCTACAGCATTCGTGTTAGTGTTTGCATTAAATAAATGTTTATTAGTGTAGAAAATCTTTGGAGATATTCATTGGGACAACTTGAAAGGGCTTGGTGGCACCAACAAGAATTATTATATCAGTTTAGGCTAATGATATAATACCACAACTGCTTAATCTCTATATAATAAAGCATTTGACTAATGCCTTTTTATTGAGATCAATAACATATGGATTTAATACTGTTGCAGTATTTTGCTTTTATGACCTTGCATGCTTACAGTTTGCTAAATACATTTCATAGGAGTCCCGACTGTGGTGGAGAAAGGCCAGTATTCATTGAATCAATACAGAAGAGATTCTGAAGCTTGACAGGCTCAGAGACACTGTATCAAAATGCATTTACTCCAATTTCCATCTTGTAATTAATCCTGCATTGATTGATTGATTGATTTATTATCACGTGTACCAAAGTACAGTGAAAAGCTTTGTTTACGAGCAGTATTGGCAGATCATAGTAAGTAAGGATGTACAGATCAAAAAGACTTAGAGGCTTACAGATTACATTGCAAAGGGCATGCGCTAAGCAAGATCAGCATTAGCAAGATCAGCATTATTTGAGGCTAGAGAGTCCATTCATCAGTCTAATAACGGCCAGGAAGAAGCTGTTCCCGAACTTGCTCATGCATGCATTTCATGTAAATTATCAGCTGTGTTAAAAATTATGATAACAATAAAGCCATGCTGAAATTGTAGGAGGGTTCCGGAAGGATTCACAGAAGAACACTTCTAAACAGTGTCATTTCCCTAGCCAGAAAAGTTCTTCAGTTACTGCTAGGTATTGATTTGTACTGCAGTCACAGGGTATAGACTCAATAAAACCACCCTCTTTGCAAACAGCAAGAGTACTCTTGAGTCATGTACTGGCAGAATTCAGTATAAGGGTTGAGCCCCTTCCAAATCTTCATAAATCTAAATTGACTAAATTTTAACTAGCCTTGTTTGAACCCATCTGATTTCGATGGCACCCACCTGAGCCAAGCTCAATCTTCATTCATTACAAGCTCAAATCCTGGCTGATCAAAGTGTACGCATGTGCCTCAAAAAGATGATGAATTCATTTCAATTTGTTTTTTTTTTGATTTTGAAACCTGTAACATGTGATTCCAAGTGTACATTCCAGTTTCAGATTCCTCTGGTAAACTCAAGCCTCCCCAGTGATCATTGGACACCCTCCTGTTTGTTATCTAATAACATCTTTCCATGATGATTCTGTTCTTTCTATTTCAACTTCTATTTCCTTCATTTTGTGGGAAGTACTGCTCTGGTTTCAAAATGCAGCAACACAGTAAACAACCTTTTTGAATGCTTTACAATATTGCTTTCCAAAAGCCAATGAGTCAAGTCATAAACACTGATCCTAATTGTGTACTTTGCCTTGATAATATACTAGTGTACAGTAATACTTGAAGGGACTACTTGGAGCATCTGGAAATCTTTTAATGGAATATTACTGCCAGCTGACTCAGTGATAAAACTTGCCAAGAGTGAAGTTGCAAAAGCACAAATAACCTACTTAGAGCATATAATTGACCAGGGTTTGGGGCTGTCAAAACCAGCAAACATGCAAGCATTGATGGAGTTCCCTGCCCCCAAGACCAAGCGGAAAATAATAAGATGTGTAGTTTCTACTGCAAGTTTGTACTCAACTTTAGCACTGTAACTGATCCACAGATGGACTTGTCACAAAAGAAAACCAAAGTATTGTGGTCAGGAAAGGGCCAAACATATTCCCATAAATTGAAAGCTATCTTAATTAACAAACTACTGTTGCCTTTCAAATTTCATGATCTTCTTCAAGGTAGTGATTACTGCTACTTAGGAATAGATGCACTGTTGCTTCAAAAAGATGGGTTGGACATAAAATGGTTAGTGGGATACTTCTAAAAATTATATCAATATTAAAAGGGACACTCTACATTGGAGAAGGAAATCATGGGACTATTAATGGCCCTTAAAACACTTGGGAAAAAAAATTGCTGTACCATTTTCTTGAAGTTTCTTTTTATTCGCTTATAGGCTGTGGGTACTGCTGGCTGGCCAGCATTTATTGCCATCCCTATTTGCCCTTGAGAAGGTGGTGGTCAGCTGCTTTCTTGAACTGCTGCAGTCCATGAGCTGTAGGTTGACCCACAATGCCCTTAGGGAGGGAATTCCGGGGTTTTGATCCAGTGTCACTGATGGAACAACTATATAGATCAGGATACTGAATGGTTTGGAGGGGTAATTGCAGGGGGTAGTGTTCCAATGTATCTGCTGTCCTTGTCCTTCATTGCAGTCCTATCACTTAAATATTAGTCACCATGGAGGGGAAAACAGTGTAATAGCTGCTGCTTTGTCCAGAATTTAACTTTGTCCTGAAATATTTGAAGGCCAAGATGGGAAAAGAAAAACATAACTGTCTTGGTTACACTAAGAAAATGAATACAAAAACAAAGTTGCTGGAAAAGCTCAGCAGGTCTGGCATCACCTGTGAAGGAAAAAAACATAGTTAACCTTTTGGGTCCGGTGACCCTTCCTCAGAACAAAACCGAACCCGAAATGTTAACTCTTTTTCTTCCTTCACAGATGCTTTCAGACCTGCTGAGCTTTACCAGCAACTTTGTTTTTGTTCCTGATTTACAACATCCGCAGTTCTTTTCTTTTTTGTTTAGAAAATGAATAGTTATCAATGTAATTTTTAATTGTGATGCAAGCTATATTTCAATATATAATTTATATTAAGATTTTGATATTTGTTACCTTGACATGTGTGTTTTCTGTGTGTCGGAAGGATTTTAGTGATTAAACTAAATTAGTTTTTTAGTTTGTGATGTATTTTTAAAGAAAGCAGTCTGACAGAAGCAGTTTTGGAGGGTAGTGAGAATTTGTTCACAATGGAAGAGTTTCAGGTGAACAAAGTAAATGGTTAGTGCATTAGGCATTCAAATAGAAGATTTTAGAATTTTTGGAGGACTTAGAGGACAGCACTCTGATCTTGGAAAAAAACACATTATAGTTTCAGTTTGTGCAGTCTTGCAGAAGGCTTGGTGGAAGCCGAATTTGTAGATAGTGGCTCCCAAGAAAGGGAAGTAACTTTAGAATTGCTAAGTACAAGGAGTTTAAGGAGTTGGTATAAGGAGTTTAGTTTGAAAGGTCCAGACCAGAAGTGTTTTGTTAAAACCCTGCAGGGTTATTTGAAGTTGAGAAAGTCTAAGCTCAGTCTTGTGAAAACTCCAGGAAGAGCTTATCAGATTGTCAAGATGAGGCATTGAAGCCATTGTTTAATTATGCCTTCTAGGTGTAAAAGAGAAGGGAATTCTATCTGGTCCGAATACTACAATGGGGATTTTTGAATAGGATTGTTTTTTTACCACGTTTTTTTGAAATCTTCAAATTTTGTGCAGTATGTAAGTAGTTTTTTTTCTTGTATTTAATCTTCATTTCTTTTACACGATACATTTCAGTTTTATTGTTTAAACCAAATCTGTGGTGTTGTGTGTCTTTGTTTCAGTGGAAGGCCACCTCATTAAAACCAAAATTAAAAAACAAACAAAACCTATCAAGCCAGATTTCAAAGTGGGATCTAATTTGTCCACTAATAACATCAGCTGTGCTCATAACATGTTTCTATACATTCTGGCACCTTGTAATGAAATGCATCTACAAGCCACATCTCATTTCTTCCAAGAGTGGATGAGTTATGAAGAGATGTGATCTAAATATCAATTTTAAAAAGATTAGGTGGAGCAATATGAATGTATATTGAACCTGTAAACAAAGGCCACTTTGCTAATGAAAAGGCACAGGCTACAACAGCAACAATTTACATCTATAAGCAGCTGGGAATTCGAATGAAATCACACATACTTAATAATACTTAATAAAACACATAATACTAATGCACTTTTAAAACTTAGTGAGAATTTAACCTGCATGAAGAACAACAGTCCATTTCTCCCTCTGTATTTCTTTTCAACTCCTCTCAGTAAAATGTACTTTGAAAAAAAAACACCTGAAGTAATCTTCACCACTCATGGATGATTTTTTGGGAGCATTCATTGGAATCCACCCCACCATCTCCAGAAAATTTGGAATTCTGCCAGCTACAACTCGTGTCCACTTTGTGTCAACAGATTGTGTGTGCAGTATATCTTAAGAATCGGAACAACATTTGGAGCAACCCATGTATCATTCTTTTTTCATGAAGTTAATTATTATCTTAGAGAATGAGACTGGAGAAATAATAATGGAGAACTAGGAAATGGCAGAGGAGTTGAATAAATACATTGCATCTTTCAATGTAGACGACACTAATAACATTCCAAAATTATTGAATAATCAAGTGACAAAGGAAGGATGATAACTACAAATGTAGAATAAAAACTCAGGAAATGAATGAATTTAAAGACCAATATGTTCCTTAGACCTGATCGGATGCATCTTGGGATATTCCAGGAAGTATCTATGAACTTCACGGATGCAATGGTAATAATCTTCCAAGAATCATTAGATTCTGGAAAAGTCACAGAGGATTGGAAAACTGCCAATGTAAATCTTTGTTTGAAAAGGAAAGGAGACAAAAACAGGAAACTATAAGCCAGCTTAACCTCTTTTATTGGGAAAATGTTAAAGTTTATTATAAAGGATGTAATAGGAGAGCATTTAGAAATGCATAATACGTTCAAACAGAGTCAGTATGGGTCCATGAAGGGGAATTCATTTGTGACAAATTTACTGCATTTCTCTGAGGTGGGAACAAGTTAGATGGATAAAGGAGAATCAGTGGATGTGATAAATTTGGATTTTCAGAAGGCATTTGATCAGGTACCACACACTAAGCTACTTTATAAGATAGAAGCACATGGTGTTGGAGATATTTTATTAGAATGGGTAAAGGATCATCTAGCTGATAGAAATCAGAGTTGAGGATAAATGGGACATTTTTAGGATGGCAACCCATAATTAGTGGAGTGCCACTAGAATCAGTGCTGGGCTCACAATTATTTACAATATGTCATAATAATTTGGATGAGGAAAATGAATATAATGTAGCCAGGTTTGCGAATGATTACAAAATAGGTGGGAAGGCAAGTGTTAAGAATGACACAAGGAGCATGCAGAGGGATACAGATAGGTTACGCAACTGGGAAAATAACTTGGCAGATAGAATATGATGTGGGAGAATGTGATGTTATCCACTTTTGCAGGAAGAATAGAGGAGATGAATAGAATTGCGATGGAGAAACCCTGGACAAAGCTGAAGAAGAGAGGGATTTAAGAGTTCTCATGCATGAATCACAAAAAGCCAACATCTAGGTTCAATGGATAATAGAGAAGGCAAATTGACTGTTGGCCTTTATTTTAAATTAAATGGACTATAAATGTAGGGAGCATTAGCTAAACCTGTAAAAGGCACCAGTTAGACTTTGATAATAGTTTGAGTAAAATATATCTCCAAAGTTTAATAAGAAAACATTAAGACTCAGCTCTCACTCTCTGGATGACAGGTGGAACAACAGACCCAAATCAATTTAAATTACTTTTTAAAAATTTTGATGTATCATAAAATGAAATGTTTTTGTGTAAATTCTAAAACAGTGGCTTGAACCTCCTGAGTGTGGTATTCACCATCAGACTGTTGCACTCACAGCTACTTTCTTACTCCACATCTGCACTCTGCATTTTTGGACCAAGTGTCAAGAAGTAAGGTTGAAAATGGTTAATGCAGTTATACTTATGCTACATCAGACAGCGTACAGAGTCGTACAGAAATAATAGAACACCAGTATCTTTGTGTTGAATTTAAGAGAACCAGATCAGGACATCCAGTCAGAGTTCTATACCTTCCAACCAAGTGAGATTTGAACTTTGACCTATTGGGAGGAAATGGTGACAAATATGTTAATAATGATGATAATGATTACAAAGGCTAGGTAAGTAAGTGGAAATAAATTACTGGAAAGATATAGAGCATGTAGAGATAAACTCGAAAAACAGGATGATATAATTATGACAGAAGTCTGACATCAGATATACATAAAAGAGTTCTTCAATACATAAGGAGTTGAAGACATTTACTTAGAGATAAGGAGAAAGCAGCACCAGAGACAGTAAATGTGCAGACATCCCATCCCAAGAGACTTTAGACTGATATCTCAATAGCAGTAAGGCACAAGATAAAGCAATAAGGTTTAAATTCATTAGCTCTGCTAGCAGGCAAAGGGATCATGTTTTGTGATTAACTCGTGCTCATTAATTACAAGGCAGGTAGCACGCCAACATCATACCAACAGCATGCCTACTCATTTCAGTCATTGCAATGTCCAGCCAGTGATAATGATTCTGTTGATTGGTTGGATGCCTGAGTACGAGGCCAATTTTGTGAATGGCAAGTTCAATTAAAGTTAACCCACACTACTTAAAACTACCATTAACTTTTCAAAGAGGAATTGCATTGTGACTTAAGCAAGCGCTGGTAGTTGAGCAAGTAATTAATCTGAATTGTTAAACATTGTATAAATGAAAGATATCGGAGAAACAGAGACCAAGAGATTCAGACATTATATTGGAGACCGTGGTGGAAGAGGAGAGAGGTGTTCAGTATTTTCAGGCATACAGAAGTCTCTGCGAATACCTGGTCAGTAGACATTTAAAACAGATAGCTACAAAGATCAATGGCAGGCAATATAGACTAAGAATTTGAAGTCACAAAATGCTCAATGGCTTTGATGCTGATATTAAATTCCCATTTCCTATCTGAAGTCCTGTAAGATAACTGAAATGTCTCCTGTCTCATACGGATATATGAATTAGGAACAAAAGTAGGCAATTTGGCTTTTGATCCTGCTGGACCATCTGATGAGATCATGGTTGATTTGGTGGGAGTTTATTTCTATCATCTACCTTTGAACAACACGGTGGCTCGGAGGTTAGGACTGCTGTCTCACAGCATCAGGGACCCGGATTCGATTCAACCCTCGAGAAAATGTCTGTGTGGAGTTTGCACATTCTCCCTGTGCTTGTGTGGGTTTCCTCCCATGGTCCAAAGTTTTGCAGGTTAGGTCATTAGCCACGATAAATTGCCCATAGCGTCCAGGGATGTGCAAACTAGTTGGATTAGCCATGGGAAATGCAAGGTTACAGGCTTTAGGGCAAGAGATGGGTCTTGATGGGATGTTCATCGGAGTGTTAGTGGACTTGATGGGACGAATGGCCTGCTTCCACACTGCAGGGGTTCTTCTATGATTCTCATGAAAAAATGTCAATATTTCTTTAAAAATCCTGTAAGTTGTGGGTCACTGGACCACAGCTACAAGTAGTACTGACATAAATGACCAAATAATTCAGATTAGTGGTGGTGGCATTAAGGGCAGGATGTAAACAGCTAGAGTGTGATGCAGCATAACACTAACAGCCAAGCTGAAAAAGGGTCCAGACCCAAAACATCAGCTTTCCTGTTCCTCTGATGCTGCTTGGCCTGCTGTGTTCATCCAGCTCTACACCTTGTAATCTCCTTTTTTTTAAATAAGTAGCTTTTGATGAACAATATTGTGTGAAATGTTGTGGAGCAAGAAAACAAACAGGGAGAAAAAAACAATTTGCAAAGCTATGTATAGGATTGATGAGTCACAGTCCAACTCTGACACATATGGGGCCATGAATGCTTGTTTGTGCTCTGGTACTATAAGCATCGATGGCGATCTTATCAAAGTATCAAGGATGGGACAGGTTCACTCATTTTAAATGACAGTAGGCATCAAAAACAAACTTGTCCATTGAAGAGGACTTGGAAATGCATTTTTGAAGGATGCTTGGGAGGCAGGGAGGAACCTCTACACTTCACCAAAAGAGAAAAATGCAACCAGAGTCTTCTAGATGTCTGAATAGCAAGGGTGCTGGCATAATGTATCAAACTCAGACAGGAAGTGTGGTGACATCCATTTTGACATTGAGAGCATCTCACTGCATTTCTTATGTTTTAGCCAAGCAAGATGTGAGGTGAGTTTCTCAGTAGGCAGCGGTGAGTTACCAATTAAGAAGGATTGTAACTGGTAAATGCCTTATTAAAAGCTACAGTCTCCTCTACAATATTCAGTGAGATGTAGAGGAATCTCAACGTGGAGACCAGAGCCGGTACTAAATAACTTCAGTTCATCACTGGTAGTGAGGACCCTCTCTATTTCTCAGGTCTGAACATCGTCTCAAGGCATGACCTTTGGGCACTAGCTACACGCAATTCTTGGTGTACACGAACATTAGAATCTGAAAATTGCCAACCCCTCATGACCATCATGGCACCCTCTCCTTTTGCAGGTCACTCAGGAAGGACAGACTTGCATTGCAGGGTGCACCAGCAATTAATATGGAAAGATTGCTGCAAGGGCAATTTGCACGCAGTGATAGGCATCTCGTTCACAGATTGGACCAAGCTGCTACTCAAGGTTGTTCACTTGCACTCTAGCATATCTCACTTAATGCCTGCCCATATATTCGCAGCATCCATGCCTTGCCTTACTACATCAATCAGCGAA
This sequence comes from Ginglymostoma cirratum, assembly GCA_024137785.1. Lineage (NCBI taxonomy): Eukaryota > Metazoa > Chordata > Chondrichthyes > Orectolobiformes > Ginglymostomatidae > Ginglymostoma > Ginglymostoma cirratum. Next base: position 5,221,352 of record JAHRHZ010000013.1, read on the forward strand.
GTCACACAATAGTTAGCTTACTTTACTAGTCAGCAGTCTTCAGTAAAGGGGGCAGGCATCTTGCTTTATGGCACTATCCTATGTTAATCACATGCCTGCACCATGTGTCTGCAGCCACCATGACAAGCACACTGCATATGCAGTAAACAGACAGCCAAGTCTTAAAATCTTAGGAGCAGAAGTAGGCCATTAGCCCATGAAGTCTGCTGTACTGTTTAATATGATCGTGGCTGATCTGATAATCCTCAACTCCAATTCCTTGCCTTTTCCCCATAACTCTTAATATCCTTACTGATTAAAAATCTGTTATCTCAGCTTTGAATATATTTAATAACTCAGCCTCAGCAGCCATCTGTAGTAAAGAATTCCACAAATTAATTACCCTCTGAGAATGTCTCCTCATCTTAAAAGGGTAAATCTTTACCCTGAGATTATGTCTTCTGGTCCTAGGATCCAGGGAAAACAATAATCTTTTACTCTGTTATCATGTAACCTGTCTCATTTTACATCACCAGATCCAATGCTGCAATGCATTGTTCCTTGAAGCTGTACTAATTATTTCCAATCTGACTTTCCCAGTCCACACAAAGTTTAAAGTCACCCATGATTAATGTACTGCCTTCTTAACTTGCCCTCATTGACTCCGGATTTATTCCAAGTCTTACTATGTAACTATTGTTAGGGGCCTTTATTCCTACAAGTATCTTCCTCGCTTCTCACTTCTTACCTCCACCTTTATGGATTTTACAACTTCCATCCAAGGTCATTTCTTGCTATCATATTTATTACATATTACACTAGCAAAGCTAACCCACTACCTTTTCCTTCCTACCAGTCCTTTCACAAAGTCACATACCTCTGAATATTTAGTTTCCAGCTTTGATCTCCTTGTAACCACGTCTCTGAATTTTCATAGATCATTGTTGACAATCCCTACTTGTGCTGTTAATTTAATTGTTTTCAATGTCATGTGCATTCAAGTAAAGAGCTAGTATTCTGGCCTATTTACTGTTTTTTTCTCATTATTTACTCCTGTTTCTCTACATTTGTATACTTTGTCCCTGACTTTCCAACCTGGATATCATTATCCAAATATCTTCCCTATACACTAACGTGTTCTTTTGCTTTGTAAGCCTATATTTCCTTTCTCCCAAAACGTCCTCCTCACTAATTAGTCTGAGGGGATTAGTACTCAACAAAGTCCGTGGAGGTACCTGTCAGTCAGGAGGTTCTGGCAATCACCTATGAAAATCACTTCTGATTATAGTCAACAATGCTTTTAAATGTCCTGCCATGTCTATGAAATGAGCATGAGTGAAATTTATCTAACTGATTTACCCAGCTGATGAAAATGGCTCATACTGTACAAGGGGTGGGACTACTGGATCCAGGATCTCAATTCTATTTTTGATAAAGTGCACAATCTCCTTAACTCCATGAAAATCTAGGTTCTGATTCTCCTCTCTGACCCAAAAACTCTAAGTGCCTTGAAAGCACACTTAACCAATTGATCTTCCACACTCATCTCAGAATTCAGGTCACAAGGCAAATGTGAGGTTGGATTGAAGTGATTTTTTATGTTACAAATCCTCTCCATACCCCTTCCCGTCCTTAACTCTACCAATGCCTATACCTTACTTGGAGTGGGTTAATGTTCAGCTTGCTTCATCCCTCAGTAAAATTTCTAAGCTGGGCTGAGCTAACACTCAACATAACCAGCCCCTGCCTACTTCACCTATTAACATGCAATTCTTTAAAGGTTTGTCCTGGAATTTGTCTTCTCCCCAAGACACTTGGGGTCATACATTAGGTTAACCACTTGGTGTGCAAATTCCATTCATAGTCACTGTGCAATATCTCCTGTTGCATTTTCAAAATATTTTCATTTGATTCTTTTTGGCATCAAATTCTACTTCCTTCTTTCTATTTGAAGATACTCATATTGGCCTCTAGTTGTCGGATAAGCCAACATAAAAGGAAGTCAGAAGAAACAGAATGAAAATGCAATATTGTGTCACATTTATATTGTAAGGCAAATTTAAAGAAAAAACACTTTTACACAGGACTTAAAACATCCATTTTCTGAACTTATTACATGAACAATATCATGTTTGAACAGGTCTGAACAGATGTATTTTGTAAATCCTTTACACATCAATCTGCACATCATGGTCATGTTTTACATGTTGCACTAATACTGTAGTTATAGTGCAAGACTGATAAGTATATTGTGGGTTTCAGACATATAGTAACCAGTTGCACTGTTTAATTTCTGTCTGTCTTGAATTCCAATATTCTCTGCTCCAGGGGCACACGTGATTACAAGAATTAACCATCCTTTTCTTCCAGTTGATAAAAGTTTATGTTTTTGAAGAAAGTGTGCAATTATTTCTGTATTATTTAAATACATAAAAAATATGGAAGTTAAAGGAACAACTGGGAAACCTGACATACCACAGGGCAATTCTAACTCACATGGTCAATTGACAATGGTGTGGGTGTATGTATTTGCCCAACAAGTTTAATATTGGTGCAAAACAGAAATGACATCGCATTTTAACGATGCTATAGTCTGAATATACCCACAAACAAAAAAAGAATGTCTTGACGTGTTTTGATATGATATGTGCAATATAATTTAATTCATTTTCTGCTACAAAGTTCTCTACTGTAAAAGCTATTGGCAAGTGAATGACTGCCATCTATAGCTGGAGCTATAGCAATAATTGCATATTTCATCCCCTAAAAAAAACGGAAGTTCTTCTATGTAGTACATTTTATCCCGTGGAATGGAACTGTTATTCTTTTAGGAGGGATGGTCTTTAAACTAAGTTGTCATCTTGTGTTTTGTACCAAACACTTCTCTAACATGTAAGTGTACAATGATTAAATGCAAACTGAAATATTAAGAAGAACAGTTGCATTAGCACATGAGATGCCACTTTCTGCAATTTTTCTGTGTGAACCATATGCAATTGAAGGACTTCTCTGTAATACAAACAAAATCTCATATTTTCTGATGTCTACTTTTACCGTCTTAAATTTCTTTACAGTCTACAACTGTCAGCCTTGACTCAGCTGGTTCTCACCACTGAATCAGAAACTTGTGTGTTCAAGTTTCACTCCAGAGAGCACCAAATCTAGGGTGACACTTCAATGCAGAATGGAGATAGTGCTGCACTATCTGAGGTTTCATCTTTCAGGGTAGATTTTAAACTGACCACAGGCAAACATAAAAGATGAGTTCTCCCTCATATTTTTGCTAATGTTTATTTCCAGCCAATTTCGCGAAACCAAATAAAACTAAAACTAAAACAAAATCGATCTAGTCCTTTATTTCTAATAATTGTTTATTTCATGCAATTTAATTGCCATGTAAAGTGCTTTGGATGTTCTTTGGTCATGGAAGACACTTTGTAAATATAGTCCTAAAGAGGTGTCTTTGGACTCAAAATATTGTCTGTTTTTCTCTTTCCATAGATGCCGACTTGCTGAGTTTTTCCAGCACTTTGTTTTTATTATAAACACAAATTCTATCGTCCTTTCCTTTCTTCCTGTATTGTCTTGCCTCCCTTCTTTTCATCTAAAGATCCTCACTTTAGTAGAGTCATGGGCTCCAGTTTGTGTCTTCTACTTACTCTTTATATTTGATCCAACTAATTGAGGGTCAGCAAACTATTTGATTATGAGAGCATTGTTATCAAACCTGATTCTGACTTTATCCAACATTTTTATATCCTGAACATTCCCATTGGCATGAATGAATAACAACAAGAGTAGATCTATCAACTAATTTTTCGTGAAGTCATTTGTAGCATTCTTATTGCTACCCAAGCTGCATCAACCTTACTTAACATGAAAGAAGGATGAGGAGTAGGGCATTCATTTATTTGCCTCTGTTATATTTTGATTTCATAAATTAGTCATGATCAGAATTTTTATCAATTATTATGGCTTGAGTTTATCATTTATCTAATATCATGTAAGTCAAGGGAAGGAATGTTATGCAAGTAACAATAAATTAATGGGCCTTAAGATGTATCTAACCCAATGATTTCTACACCAATTATCAAAAGAAGTTGGTGAGGAAACTTTGGATTTTTTTGTCATAATCTTCAGGAGCCAAAGAATACTTTGGATTGGCTCTGGGAGAATTGAACGTCCACGTTTAAAAAATGATGGAATGTGTACCTGATGTAGTTCGTTCTTTACAGTTGTGTTAAAAGCTTAGTTCTTTTATTTAAAGCACGAGTTGACAATAAAAATAATATTTAGTCAATAGTGCTTTTAGACTACTTGCAACAATAAATATCTTAAAATGTGAAATCTATTAACTGAAAGTTTGAATTTCTTTTGAAAATTTGTTGGCCTCTATAGTGATTGCAACAGGTCCACCTTCCATTAAGAATGATGTCGACTCAGGTTCACAAGTTTCATGTTCCTTCATGAGCTGATTCATAGCCCACAGATCCTTGAGTAAATTGGGCAGGATGCCCCATTAGTTAGTGGATGTCACAGTGTAGTATTAATTATCAGTTTCAAAGAAGAATCATATTGAACATGAAACATTAATTCAGTTTCTCCCATCATAGATGTTGCCAGAACTGAGTTTCTCCACCAACTTCTGGCTTTATTTCAGATCTCCAGTGACAGCAGGACATTTTTGTTTATGCAGGATTTTTTTCCCTTTTTTTGCCACTGGTCTGTGTCGTTATTAAGGTGCTGTGCCTCAAAGCATGATGCAACATGCTGGACAAATTGCTGCCATTCTGGATGATTGGTAGCAAGTTCTAACTTGTCATTAATTTCAAAAACCAGAAACAAATAAGATACTAATTACAAGTTTATTAACCCCAAGAAACATAAATAGCACGGGTACAAATTTAAAATGAGGATAGTCTCCAGTATAAAGATGTGGTTAAATGAATATGAAACTTAAAGTCTGTAGGCTGTTCTTGAGGTCATAGAGACATAGAGCACAGAAATCAAATCGAACATGTACTGACCTATCTACACTTAACCCCACTTTCCAAACTTGGCCAAGAGCTTTGAATGTTATGATATATCAAGTGTTCGTGCGCATACGTTTTAAAAGTTGTGAGGCTTCCCCCTCTACTGGGTTGTGCATTCCAGATTCCGATCACTGTCTGGTTGAAAATAATGTTCCTCAAATCCCTGCTAAACCACATGCCTTTCACCTTAAAATTACGCCCCCCCCCCCCCTCGTTATTGGTCCAGCAACGAAGGAGAACTATTGCTTCCTATCTACCCTGTCCATGTCCCTCATAATCTTTTATACCTCAATCAAGTCTCCCTCAACCTTTTCTGCTCCAAAGAGAGCAACCTGAGTCTATCCAGCCTCTTTTCATAGCTAAAATGTTCTAACCCAGACAACAGCTTGGTGAACAGAAACAGTAGTTACTGGATAAGCTCAGCAGGTCTGGCAGCATATGTGAAGAAAAATCAGAGTTAACTTGTTTGGTCACTGGACCTGAAACGTTAACTCTGATTTTTTTCACAAATGCTGCCAGACATGCTGAGCCTTTCCAGCAACTCCTGTTTTTGTTCCTGATTTACAGCATCCGCAGTTCTTTCGAGTTTTTTGTTTAACAGTTTGATAAATCTCTATTGCGGCCCCTCCAGTACAAGCACATCCTTCATACAGTGTGGCAACAACAACAACACACAGTCTCCAGCTACGGCCTAACCAAAATTTTGTACAGTTGCAGCATAACCTCTCTGCTCCTCTGAAGGAGGATCATCGGACCCGAGAAGTTAACTCTGATTTCTCTTTACAGATGCTGCCAGACCTGCTGAACTTTTCCAGCAACTTTTAGTAGTTTGTAGTATCTTGCTTTTCAGAAGTTCTTCTAATTGAGACCTTTAAATTAAAGAATGCATTCAAGAGACATAGTTTCTTTTGGTAAGGGCATCAGAAGAACATAAGAAGAGGTGATCATTTAGCACAGCACACCCACTCCGCCTTTCAATAAGAACATGGCTGATCTCTTAACTTAATGCCACAATATATCAATTAGTCATTAGATGCCATTTATGTTCAGAAATCCAGAAATGCATATAAATATCCCTGAAACCAGCTCAAAAGAGCATAGAAAACTATGTCCAGTCTACTTCAGTGAAACTAGGAAATTGGAATGAATGAACTTGGCTATATCCCAAAGCTATTGTGGGTGCAGAATTAACTGAAATTTCTTGATGAAGGTCAACAGAATTTTGTTAAGCATATGGGTAACAAGAAGAAAAAGCAGGTAAATGGATTTAACGAATGGCACAACATGCTTCAGAAGGATGGTCTATATAGTTTCATATGTCGCTATAAATATGCATGAGGTTAAATTCATGCTGTACTCAAATGTCTTTTGAAGTTTAGTCAAGGCAAACCACCTTTTAAATGTATAGAATAAGGATATAAAAGATCCTCAGGATAATTTTATTGCCTGTAAGATTCATAGTTCCGTTTCAGCAAAGTCAATGATAGACTAATAATACAAATTATATGGAAAGTCAAGAAATGCCCTTTTTATGCTGATTAATATAACATTTTTGAGAATCATGAATAAAGTTTATGCTGTGGCTTGATATATAGTAAGAATTGTGCCAGAAGTTTACTTGATTTTATGCCTTATTCTCATATTTTATGAAATTTGAAGCATTAATTTGAGAGGTAGAAGACTCAGTTTATAAAATAATGCAAAACACATCTACATCTACTCAGAAACTCCCTGCACTAACAGAAGCATCTTCTCAAAAGTCCACAAAGTTAAATGCGCCCACAATATTGGAAATCAGTGACAGAATTTCATAGAATCTCTACAGTGTGGAAAGAGGCTATTCAGGCCATTGTGTCTGCATCAACCCTCCAAAGAGCATCCCACCCAGACACAGATCCCTCCCTCATCACACTATATTTACCAATAGCCAATCCACCAAACCTTTGGACTGTAGAGGGTAGACCCTGCACACACAGGGAGAACATGCAAACTCCATGCAGTCTCCTGAGGCTGGGGTGAAACTCGGGTCCCTGATGCTGTGAGGCAGAACTGCTAAGTACTATCTCATAGTTCTAGATGTTACATTTTAGAGTTGCGTTCTCTTGTTTTGAAGAAAGCAAGCAGAAATACAATGGCTGAAGTCAATATGGTAATATGTCGGCATGTCATCCCTGGCAAAATTAAGATTAATTGGGAGCTGGATAAAATCTTTAAAACTGCAAAACAATGTTTTTTTAAACAAGACAAAGTCCTGCTCAGCTTTCAAACTGTGTCTGATTTCTGAAAATCATTTCTGCACAAATTAGTGTGACATGAAGTGATTTTTGTTTTGGTAAGCTTTAACCTGCATTTTATCTCCTAAAGGTGTTCATTTTTTACTTGATACAGGGTATTCTTCAGTTCTTTGATGCAATTTGTATTTGAGATTTGCCAGTGATGGCTGGCAGAAACCTGGAATTAAGAGCCCAATGATGACCATGAAACTGTTGTTGATTGTCAGAAAACTTTATCTGGTTCACTAATGTCCTTTAGTGAAGGAAATTGCTGTCCTTACTAGGTCTGGCATACGTGTGACTCCAGACTCACAGCAACATGGTTGACTATTTACTGTCCTCTGGGCAATTGGGGATGGGCAATCAATGTTGGCTTAGCCAGAAATGCTCACAGCCTGTGAATGAATAAAAAAGAGATACTTAAGTCATTTTCTTTGGTGGTGATGGTGGTAGGTGGTTGGGGTCAGTGAAGGACCATGGAAGGAGAGGACCACCATAGGTGATAACTAGAATATGGTAAACAAACAGTAAGCAAATAGCTTCAAATTCCAAAGCTTTCACCATTTTAGTGACGTTCTTTTATGTTTAGTTTTGATTCAAGTGATGTTACAGCAGTCCTGAAAGAGTTAAATAGACAAGACACAACATTTACCATAAAATAAGACATTTTCCTCATTATTATTTCAATGTGAGTTAAGCAGACAGAAGTCAATTGTGTTAGATTGCAGACCAGATTATTAATATGTTTTTGCATAACAAGCTTGTTCTTGCATTGCAGAAGGGGAAAAAAAAGGCCTGTTCAGTTATTGAGTCACTTTGGTGTCTAATAGCTTTCTGACAAGCAGTCTGTCTGTCAAACAATAAATCCCAGTGACTGGAAGTATTAATTAACTTGCTATAAAACCACCACATTTACGAAATCCCCTTTAGTAAAACCTAGTAATATACTATTCACATTTTGCACCAAAATCACTTAAACTTACTTAGTATCCTACTGTAATCCCTGCTGGTTCCAGATAATTGGGCGACTAGAGTTCTGTCTGCATTCAAGAGGTAGTTTTAATTGCCAGTTAAGGGATGAGGAGGTACACCATCCCCGAGGATTTTCATTACACAACTACCTCTACAGGTAATTGTCTACAGTGAAGCAAATCTTTTGTAATAAATAGATTTAACAGAATTCTTTTGATCCTTTACAGCATTTCAGTTTGATTTCTTCCTTATTTTATAGAAAACACAGGTGTGTCAGGAGAAAGTGTGGCATGACTCATCTGACATTTGAGCTCATTCTTAATATTCCGATACATAATAAAGACAGAAGGAACCTGGGTTGCCATTATAATACGTATCTCAACTGCCCCCCAGGGAAAGAAGGTGTCAAAATGTGCCTGGTTAATCTTAGAATACATACATACACATACAATTTTAAAATAATATAACAAAGCAGAATAACTAAGTGATCTTTTCCAACGTTTACATGTAGTATGTTGCGATTTGATTACAGAGTTAATTACAATTGCTGCAAATGAGACAACTGTGCATTAGGAATTCTATATCTATTTAACTGAGCCGAACTAAATGTTCACCTGTGAGAAGGTGTGATCAGTGGCCTAGTATACACAATAAAATGACTCTTCCTTAATTGCATTCAGTACTGTTCACGATATTTAATACAATAGCCTGAAATTATTGTTAATTATCAAAGCTATTATTAACAATTAATTATAAATATTGCAGGGCCTTTATATTTCTGCATTGTGTGCCAATGTTTAACACTGAGGACAGATGTGCACGAAATCTGCTCAGCTCAAACCAACTCTCTGGTGCTTCACAGTAAGTGGCCAGCACCGGGCCATTCTCAGCTGCTCTCAATCTCCCGTAATTAGCCTGCCACGGTGGCTACCTCTTGTGCTTTTGCCTGTGAGAGCCACTTGACACAGTAGACATCAGAGGGATTTGCAGGAGGCTCTTGTGGCGCCCGAACAGCTCTTAATTAACCACTTAGGTATCTCTTTTTGCTCTCTCACTTGGTGCTTTCCAAATGGTAGAGGCTGCACTCTGGATCTAAACACCGGGGAAGCGTGCTATCAAAAGATCTTGTAAATGAAGGCTTGTGTAAATTATTTTTAATGATTCCCTCCTGGCACATCATTATGTTTGTAGTTACACACACACACTTCTGGGACAGCTCATCTTCCATAAGGTCAGCTGTAGGACCACCTTAACTAGCTGCGTTCAGTAAATGGCTTATTAATTAGCACAGTGATTTTACAACGCTGTGAGCTGTGATGTATCTAGCTTGAATCGTAAGTGCGTAGGTTTGGAAAGATAGCAATCTCTGTGCTGCTTATGCAAATTGCTGTATTAAAAAAAAATTACCAATCCAAAAACAGAGTTAAAATAAGAATTACAATAATATATATTGTAATTAGTGCATCTACTGTTTAATCCCATTGCATTTTTATCTTGTGTTATAGATGCAAAAAGTGATCACATTTTTGACGCAGGTGTTGCTTTACATTTGGCTGTGTGGAGCAGTGAATTTATTTTAATTTGTTTCGTTACAAAAGGAGATATGCATATATTCATAATAAATATTCACAGTTCCAAAGTTTGTCTCAAAGGAATATTGTTTGATCAAAATGCACACAAACATAGAGAATATAATGACATTTTTGTTACTGCCTGTTCTTCATGTTTATTTGCTTATCTTTTACAGCTTTTGTTAAACTATGAAGCATCTTACTAAAGTTTATACATTGTTGATTGAGTCAAAATACAAATAGAATAAATCAATTATCGTGCAAAGTTCTGATATATATGAACTATGTAGTGGTTCTTCTGATCACATTTTTGAAATAATAAATATGGAATACCTAACTTTTTAAATAAAAAAAATCACTTGGTTTGAAAGGCTGAACATCATAAATGTATGAACTTGCTGTTAGTGACTTCTCCTAGTAAAGTAAGAGAGCTATGGAGGCTGCTTAATTGAATATTGTTAAAATTGACATAGATTATTAACACGGGAGTCAAGGGTATAGACTGAGTACCATAAGATCCCTGCAGTATGGAAACAGGCCATTCGGCCCATTGAGTCCACATCAACCTGTTGAAGACATCCCACCCAGACCCACCCCCTATGCTATCCCTTTATTCCCCCAGCTAATCCACCTAGCTTGCACATCCCTTTTGACTATGGGCAATTTAGCATTGCCAATTCACCTAACTTACACACCTTTGGACTGTGGGATAAAACTGGAGTACCCAAAGGAAATCCACACAGATGTGGTGAGAATATGCAAACTCTACACAGTCGCCCAAGGTTGGCATTGAACCCAGGACTCTGGCATTATGACAGAGCAGTTCTAATCACTGACCACCATGCTGCCCAATGGTAGTTGGTAGAAATAAACAACCATTAAATCAATTATGATCTTATCAAATGGCCTAGCAGGCTCAAAAGCTGAATTGCCTACTTTTGTTAACAATTCATATGCCCATATGAGAGAGGATTCATTTCAGCTATCTAATATGGCTTGCATTGACCTGACGTGAAAGTTGCTGGACTAGCCGAGATTTATTGACCATTCATAATTGCCTTTGAGAAAGTGAGAATGAAACATTTTCTTGAACTGCTGCCCTCCAATTGGTGTAGGTACAAACATATTGATGTTAGTGCTGAGTTCCAGGACTTTGACCTAGCAACAGTGAAGGAATAATGATATAGTTTCAAGTCATGATGGTGTGTGGTTTAAATGTCATAAAGATTGGAAGTTGTCAAGGGAACCTTGATGAATTTCTACCATCTTGTATTTGGCACACAGTTCTGCACTGGTAATGGCAAGACTGACAGCTTAAACTGGCAGCAGCAGTGCAAATCAAGCAGGCCTCTTTACTTGGATAATGGCAAGCTTCCTGTATTGTTGGAACTGTGTACATCCAGGCAAGTGGAGAGCATTCTACCATACTCCTGACTAGTTTCCTGTAGTTACGTACAGACTTAGAGGAGGTAGTAGATGACATACCAGGATTTCCAGGCTTTGACATGCTCTTGAAGCCTCAGTACTTTTACAGCTGTTCCAGTTCAATTTCTCGTCAGCACTAATCCCCAGGATGTTGATGATGGGAAGAGTCAGTATTCGTAATGGCAATGAATATCCTGGCAAGATGGTTGGATTCCCTATCATTGAAAATTGAATTTGCTGCCTTAATATCAAGGAGAGTCACTTTCATCTGTTTTGTCTGTATTTAGAAAAAGGCTATAAAGAGGTCTGAAACAGCGTGGTCCTGGTAGAACCCAAAATTTGCATTCATGAGTAGGTTATTGCTGTGTATATGCCACTTGTTGATGATCCCTTCTATCATTTTCTGTTTCAAGACTGGCTGATCGTAATTCTCTGGATTGGCTTTCCACTTTATTTTCTTGGACAGGATATATCCAGGCAGTGTGAAGACTCTTCTGGTGTAGTATTAGTGTCCCTATCTCTGGGCCAGACTGGCCTGGGATCAAATCACACTTGCTCCATAAGTTGTGTCAGAACATGTTTGTGTGGATTGATTTACTAAATCTACATCCACATTGCCACATTGTCTGGTGAATGCTAGTGTGTTAAGTGGAACAACTTGACTTAGAAGGGTGACTTCCTGTGGATCATAAGTCTTCATTTCCATAATGGAGATGTTGTCATGGCCAGAACCTTGGATGTAATCTTGTAACTGAAGAAGATGGACCTAGGTACCTTGCTACGTAAAATGGCACTATAAATGATGACTTATAAACTTTTCACTGTACTCATATGAATACATGACAATAAAGTTAATTCAATTCAACAAAAACAGTGTTTTTAGCTGTTTCTTGATATCTCATGTCGCAGACTGAATTGCCTAAAACTGGTACCTGTGGTGTTGGGACCTCAGGACAAGTTCTATTCTTAGTTGTTTAAGCTCAGTTGGTTTAATCTTAGTTGGTTTAGCTCAGTTGGCTGGCCAGCTGGTTTGTGATGTGTATGAATGCCGACAGCATTCTTTCAATTTCTGCACCTGCTGAGGTTATTAAGAACCATTCTCTTTCTCGATCCTCTGCCCTCGACTGAGGCATTGTGACCCTCGGTTTAAATGACCAGTTGTCTCCTTCGCTCTCTAATGCGAGAGCAACCCTATGGTCTGGTAAGACTATGGTGACTTTACCTTTTATCAAGCCCGCAATCTGTACTATATAGAAAATTCAGCAGAGACATGGGAATATCTGTAAGGCCCCCTCCAAACCACACACCATCCTCACCTGCAATTTTGCCATTCCTTTGCTATCTTGGTTTAAAATCTGGAAATCCCTTCCTAACAGAAATGTGCTATATCCACATGGACAGCAGTGGTTAATGAAGGCGGCTAACTGCAACCTTCTCCAGGGCAATTAGAGATGAGCAAAAGATGTGAGCCTAGCCAGCGATGTCTACATCCCACGAGTGAATCTTTTCAAAAAAATCAATGTAATTTCATTGTAAGTTTCAAGCCTGTAGTGTGCATTATCTTCAATATTAACACTTGAACAAAATGCAAATACTAACTATTTTTAAAACATGTATTCTAATACAGACGCCATTGTAAAACAAAACCTTAAAGAAGAAAATTGACATGGTGAGGACAGTTTAAAAAAATTGGTAATATAGCCATATCAGCTCTGCAACAGAAACAGAAATTGCTGGAGAAATTTAACAGGTCCGGCAGCATCTGTGGAGAGAAAGAAGAGTCAATGTTTGAATCCAGTGATTAGGGAGAGTCAACATGGTTTTGTGGAAATTGTGTCTCTTTAACTTGAGTTGTTTTGAAGAAGTGACAGAGAAGATTGATGAAGGCAAAAAGGTAAACATTCTCTATCGGAACTTCATCAAGGCATTTGACAAAGTTCCACATGGTAGACTAGTCAGCAAGGTGAGATTACATGGAATCAAAATTGGAAAAAAAGTTGGATTAAAGGCAGGAGACAGAGGGTGGTGATGGAGAGCTGTTTTTCTCTCTGGAGGCCCGTGACCAGTGGTGTGCCAGAAGGATTAATGCTGGGTCCAATGCTTTTCATCATTTATTTAAATGATTTGGATGTAAATATAGCAGTTATTGTTAGTAAGTTTGCAGATGACAGCAAAATTGATGGTGCAGTGGACAGTGAAGAAGGCTATCTCAGAATACATTGGGACCTTGATCAGATTGGTAAATAGGCCAAGGAGTGGCAGATGGAGTTTAATATTGGTAAAGCAAATTCATACAGGTAACGGTAGGGGCGTGGGGACAGTTGCCGCACAAAGTGACCCAGGGATGCGGGTGCATAGTTCCTTGAAAGCAGAGTTGCAGGTAAACAGATTAGTGAAGAAGGCATTTGGCACTCTGGCCTTCATTGATCAGTGTAATTAGTATAGGAGTTGGAATGTCATATTACGGCTGTATGGGACACTGGTTAGGCCATTTTTAGAATATTGTGTTCAATTCTGGCCTCGCGGCTATAGGAAAGATGCTGTGAAACTTGAAATGCTGCAGAAAGAATTTACAAAGATGTTGCCGGAATTGGACAGTTTGAACCATTGAGAGAGGCTGAATAGGCTGGGACTATTTTTTCCTGGAGCGTCGGATGCTGAGAGGTGACCTTATAGACATTTATAAAATCATGAGGTGCATGGATAGGGTGAATAGCCAAAGTCTTTTCCTCAGGATAGTGCAGTCCAAAACTAGAGGGCATAGTTTTAAGGTGAGAGTGGAAAGATTTAAAAGGGAACTGAGGATAACTTTCACACAGTGGGTGGTGTGTGTATGGAACGAGCTGCCAGAGGAGGTGGTGGAGACAGTTACAATTACAACCTTTAAAAGGCATCTGGATGATTACATGAATAGGAAATGGTTGAAATGGATATAGGCCAAATGCTGGTAAATGAGACTAAGTCAGTTTAGGATATCTGGTTGGCATGGACGAGTTGGACCAAAGGATCTGTTTCCATGTTGTATGACTCTATGACTCTGACCCTTCATCAGAACTAGTAGTAGGTAAGAAAAGGTGCTATATATGAAGACCGGGTTGGGGGAAAGAGAGAGAGGATAGTTGGAAACAGAGTCCAGAAAGAGAGAAAGACAGGCAAATAATGGGACAGATAATGGTGTGGTAGGGAAGGAGAAAAGCTGATAATGGACAGCATAAGTAGGTGAAAATGGGTTGATTCAGTTAAAAGCAGCCCATGTGTTGACATGGTCTTGGGATGGGTAAGGGACATAGAGGAAGGTGTTCAGTCTCTAAATTATTGAACTTGACATTGAGTCCTGAAGGTGCAGGGAAATGGAAACTCAGGGTCATTTTTGTCGACAGAACCTGAGTGTTCCACAAAGCAGTTACCCAATCTACAATTGTTGCAGTGTACTTTTTTTTTTGTATTTGTACCATATGAATGCTGGATTAATTTTGTGCAACTTCTTTGAAACCAATAATTTCCTATGAATAGCCCTGAGAGAAATAAAACTGCTTCAGATATTGTGGGTTGAGAAAGCAATGTTGGCTTGGACAGTGGGAGTTCATGTTGCTCATAAAATAATGTCATGGGATTATTTATATCTGTTTCAAGAAACAAATGAAGCCTCAGTATAATTTCTTCTTCAACTTGGAATTTCCAAAAATACCATGCTCATAAATGTCCCCATTCCTTGCTTGTAAGTAGAGCAGATTGCATTATTCTGTTGTAAGCCCCTCTCAATCATAATGAGTGGCAACACCTTGCATCACTGCTCAAAACAGTTCTATCCATTAGTCCAGAGAAACTGTGACTGTAAGATATTCAGGGACTTGAGGCTCAACAGGATGAAGCACAGTTCACTATTTGTGAGCTGGGTGGTGAAGGGATGTCTTGTTAGGGGCTAGAAGCAGCATGGTTTGTTTGATTAAAAAGTAAGATCGTTCACTCATGCAAATTCTTAACATTACAAAGCACAAAATTTGAACGACCACTGTAGGTGACCTGAATATACTCTTCTAAATGAAAGAGTAGCACCACTGATAAATAGAGTCAGCTGGACTCTAATGCAGACATAGAGTTCATTGGTGAAATATTAGAGACACCATCAGTGAGGGATTCCAAAACCTCAACTGGGCACACAGTCTTTACACAAATGAAGTGTGTTCAGTAAATATGGCCTTCAGTTATCCCATTAGTGCAAAGTCACAGCAGCAGTCAAGTGACAACGATTTTTTAAAAAAATGACTAGTGGGTTATGGATGTCACTAGCAGGCTAGCATTTATAGACTTTCTCAAGTTTCCCTTGAGAAGATGGTGGTGAGCTGCCTCCTTGAACCATTGCACTCCATGTGCTGTAGGTTGACCCATGATGCCCTTAGGGGAGGAAATTCAAGGATTCCTAACAAAAATGAATGAACGGCATTATATTTCCAAGTCAGGTTGATGAGTGGCCTGGAGGGATGCTTACAGGTAGTGGAGTTTCCATGTATCTGATCCCTTGTCCTCCTTGATGGAAATGATCCTGGGTTTGGTAGGTGCTGACTAATGATCTTTGGTGAATTTCTGCTGTGAATCTTGTAGGTAGTTGCAGAACTGTGTACTAAGCATCGGTGGTAGAGAAAATGGATGCTTGTGGATGTGGTTCCAGGCAAGCAGGCTGCATTGTCGCAGATGGCTTCAAGCTTATTGAGTGTTGTTGGAATTGCACTCATCAAGGCAAGTGGGAATATTGCACCTAGTCCTGATGCGAACCGAGCGAAGGTACTCTACAAAGCGGTCTCTGAGCCTCCGTTTGGTCTCACTGATGTAGAGGAGGCCATATCAGGAACAGTGGATGCAATAGACCACATTAGTGGATGTGCAGTGAACATCTGTCTGACGTGAAAGGTTTTTTTGGGTCCTTGGGGAAGTTTAGGGACTGGTGTAGCATTTCCTGCAGTTGCAGGGAAAGGTGCCGAGGGTGGTGGGGCTAGTGGGGATTGTGGAGTGGATGAGGGAGTTGCAGAGAGACCGGTCCCTACAGAAGGCAGATAGGGGTGGGGAGGGAAATATATCCTTGGTTGTGGGGTCAGATTGCAGGTGTTGGAAGTGGTGGAGAATGACACGTTGAATCCGGAGGTTAGTGAGATGATATGTGAGGACAAGGGGGATTCTGTCTTTGTTTTTGTTGCAGAGAGGGGGTGTGAGGGCAGAGGTGCGTGAAATGCAAGAGATGCAGTCGAGAGCTTTCTCGACCACTGAAGAGGGAAGTTGCGGTCCTTGAAATAGGACATCTGGGATGTTCGGGAGTGGAATGCTCGGAGACTGCGTTGTAGAGGACCTGCGCTCGGTTCATGACAAATGACAACACCTTCCAGTCGTGAACCACTTCAAATCCCCCTCCCATTGCCTGGACTACATGTCGATCCTGGGTCTCCTTCAGTGTCACAACGACGCCACCCGAAAACTAGAGGTGCAGCATCTCATATTCTGGCTTGGGAGCCTACAACCCAATGGTCTCAATGTGGACTTTACTAGTTTCAAAATCTCCCCACCCCTGGCCTCATGCCATGACCAACCCTCCCTTTCATCCCCGCCTCCTTGACCTGCCCGTCTTCTCTTCCACTTATCTGCTCGTCCCACCTCACTGGCCAATCTCCATCACTGCCTACCTGCACTCACCTATCACCATCACACCTGCCTTCCCCAGCTCCACCCCTCCTTTCTTTATTTATTTAAGAGCTCCCTTCCTCCTCCCCCATTTCTGAAGAAGAGTCCAACCCGAAACGTCAGCTTTCCTGTTCCTCTGATGTTGCCTAGCCTTCTGTGTTCCTCCAGCTCCACACTGTGTTATCTCTGACTCCAGCATCGGCAGTTCTTATTATCTCTGAGCTTAAATCTGATCTGTTTGTTATAGAAGTGTTTGGCTCTGTCCATCACTTGTTGTTTGTACTATTAGACATGCAAGTAGTCCTCTTTGGTAGCTTCACCAGGTTGACACCTCACTTCTAGGTATGCATGGTGCTGCCCCTGGTATACCTGCTTTCACTGTCCATTAAACCTGGGTAATCCTCTGGCTTGATGATAATGGTTCAGTGCGGGATATGTTGGGTCATGAAGTTACAAGTTGTGCTGGAGTACCATTCTGCTGCTGTTGATGGCCCATTGCCTCATGGATGCCCAGTTTTGAGTTGCTAGATTTGTTCAAAGTCTGTTCCAAATAGCACAATAATAGTGCCACATAACAGAATGGACCGTATTCTCCAGGTGAATGTGGGACATCATCTCCACAAGGATGTGTAGTGGTCACTCTTACTGATATTGTCATGGACAAATGCATCTGCAGCCAGCAGATTGCTAAGGATGAGGTTAAATATATTTTTCCCTCTTGTTGTTTTCCTCCCTTGTCTTAGACATTATGGTTTTATTAATGACATAGTGGACACCACTATGCCATCTATGCCACATTTAGCTGACAAATTTATCCAACTAATCATTCTGGTACAGTCTTTACGGTGAGGGTGAAACTACTTTCTAACTACATTAAATGATCTGTCCAGTTCATGTCTTTTCCTTTCAGGAGAATCCATATCTGATATTTTGCAGAAAAGATATTGAGTAAATTAAGAGTGAATCAAATGCACAATTGGGTAACTGCAATTGCTCCAGATTAAAACCCTGCACAACCCAATCTTGAAATAGCAGACCGAAAACATGGACGTCTTTTCAGAACAGATTCGTACCTCATTGTGAAATGTTAGTTTTCTCAAATTTCGTAGTTTGTTGAATAATTATCCTAAATTGAATGAATGAGTGGAAGTTGGACACTGTCAAATGAGTTCTCTTTCTTTGAAATGAAATCCTGGGGCAGTTCCAAGACCTTAAAGGAATTGATCAGAAATATATATGTTTTGGTCACAGGAGAACTGAATGCTAAAATGCTCAGTGTTGTGATTTTTCAAATATTTGGTGTCCTTCCTTTTTGTTGATGGGTGAAGGACGAGTTCTCAATTGCTTTCATAATTACCCCAATCTATTTCTTCACTGCAAAAAAATACAGAATATAAAATGTCCATTTCAAGCATTTTCCTTTAGCAAAATGAGCTACACTCTGCTGGCAACTCTTACGAAAAATGTCGGATTCATTTGTATAAGGGAGGTTTGTGCTAAAATGTCCAGTAATACAATTTTAGGTCTGTGAATCTCAGATCCACCAATATGTTGGAACCTTTCATCCTGCATGGAATATGACAACAAAACATTTGCTTATTTGCATGTGGAGACCATCAAATATGTCATTGGATTTTAGCCTCAATTGTCATTTGTTCTTTCTTATCAATACCAGAAATGGACTATGTCACTGATAGATTGCTTCATCTAGTCTAACTAAAACTGCAGAAAAATCCATAGATGATGTTCTTATTTAGGCTGCTTGAATCCAAATTATCATAAGTTGGTGATAAATTATTGCCGATTACAGAAATCAATTTCTTGTCCTGTTGAGTTAGTTTTGGAATCTGAGGGGATCACTAAACATATTGATTGCCTTCAGGATATCTTAGATCATAGTCCTCAACCAATTTCCCCATGTTTCAGGACATTATTGACTCCATACATGATAGGTATGTGTGTTCGTATTCAGGTACGGTAAATCTTCCTGCTTCCATGCAAGCAGGCATCAAGGTGGAACTGGGCAGAATTTTGGGAAATCCATGTCAGTTCAGGAAATCAAAGTACTTCCATCTCCAGACAATCTCCCAAGGCAGGCCAGCACTTACCATGGCAGATAGCCAATTGTCAAAATTAAATGCCCATTTGTGGACTGATTGGGACTGCCACCAAGATGCCCCCTGAGGATCAAGATCAGTAGGCACCTGGTCCCTGAGACCTCCGAATTTAACCACCAAAAATAAAACAAAGAAGTGTGGATACTGGACTCTGAAACAAAAATAAATTGCTTACGAAACTCAGCAGGCAAAATGGCATCTGTGGGGGATGTCAGTTCTGATGAAGAGTCACCAGATTGAAAAGTCAACCTTGCTTTCTCCCCACAGATGCTGCAGGATCTGCTAAGTTTCACCACTGATTTCAATTTTTGTTAACCACTAGTAATGTGGCTAGCAGCAGACCACATTAGCTATTTATTTTGTGGAATCTAAACCTCTTTAGAGTGCGGTGGACGATAAAGGTGCCCTAGCATTCTCTGTCCAACAGTGGCAGTCCCCAGCTCTCATGGTGGATATCCTGTACTATCAAGGCTTCAGGCTTTCTGGGGCTGCAACCGCAAGGAACTGCACACTACCTCAAACTGGATGGCAGATTGAAAGCAGTTCTCAATTTTCCACTTCTGAAAAGATTAATTGCTAGATGCAATTATGTGACAAGCAGAGAGTGATTAGAAACCAGAAATAGTCCAGATTCACACTCCAATTTAAGAATGATATTCCTCCCATCTATTTGTTTTTAAAATCTATTCAGATCTGTTGTAATGCACATCATACCCTAAGGTGGCACTTGAATCCTTTGGTCCAGAAATAGGAATATTACTACTTGTGCCAAGAGATGTTTGGATTCCCAAATAGTTGCGCACAAATAATCTAAAAGGAAGAGTTTTATGGTGCTGTGATAATATCCCTATCTGTTGGTCAGAAGATCAGGGTTCACAACGCACTTATCCCAGAGGTGTGTCATAACATGACAGAACAGACTGATCTGAATAGAAATATCCAAAAGGATAGGTTAATGGAAGAAGATGTTGCTTATTAGATGTCCAAATATTATATGGATATAAATATTTGTATGTAAAGGCACAGCTTCCAAGCAATGTCAATGATTTTTTCCTTGTGTAAAAAGCTTGTTTAAGAGGAAGGAAAAAATTGAAAATTAGACTGATGGGATTAACAGTATAATACTGTTTTATGACTGCTGATGTCAATTTTTGTTTGGTTATTTTCAGATTATGTACTGATGTCCGGATATGCAGTTTACCAGTTTACATGCTATATGATTATAATGTTTTTACATGCGCTGACTTCTCTGGAATAAAACACAGGGAGAAGAAGTGGCTGGTGTGTCTAGAGCTCAATGACTAGTGGCTATTATAATGCAGGCTGACCTCTAGCTATATCATGCTGTATTACCCTTAATCAAAAAAAGCATTTGACACTGATTAAGTTGCCAGTTCTCAACATTGACTGGGCTGTCCAAAAAAACAGATTGTGTAAGGGATTCATGTTGGCACAAAGCTACATCTGGGAAGACAATGGCCGAGCGGTATTATCACTAGACTATTAATCTAGAAACTCAAAATGATATGGGGAACTGGGTTCAAATCTCGTCACAGCAGATGGCAGAATTTGAATTCCAAAAATAAAACCTGTAATTAAGAATCTTCTGATGACCACAAAATCATTGTCGATTACTGGGGGGATCCCATCTGGCTCACTAATATCATTCAGAGCAGGAAATCTGACATCATTACCTGGTCTGGCCTACTTCTTACTCCAGTCCAACAGCAATGTCATTGACTCTCAACTGCCCTCTAAAATGGCCTAGCAAGATATTCAGTTGTGTCAGTCACTACAAAATCTCAATAAATAACTGTATGGCTGACCTGGGATCAACCTAGGTCAAGGCAATGATAACGCCCAGTCAACCTTGCAAAGTTCTCCTTGCTAAAAGCTGGGTCGAGGACCAAAATTGGGAGAGCTGTCTCACAGACTAGTCAAGCACAGCCTGACATAGTCATATTCACAGAATTGTACTGTACAGACAATATCCCAGATATTACCATTACCATCAACATCCTTGGATGTGTCCTGTGCCAAAGGCAGGATAGACACAGCAGAATTGGCAGCACAGTGGCATGCCCACGGCCTTCAAAGCCAGCATCTCCAGACAAAACAATAACACCCAGCCCTGCCGAGTCTTCACCATCCCCCCAGACCTCCCCCTTACTGAGGACGAATGGTCAGTACTCAGTAAAGGTTTCACCTTTGTCGCCCTCCACCCACACATCGATGAATACAACACTCGTTTGGACATAGAGCAGTTTTTCCGCCGCCTCCGCCTCTGCGCTTACTTCTCTAACCGTGAGCCTAACCCTCCCTCTACTGACCCCTTCTCCTGCCTCCAACACAACCCCTCTCCTGGACACCACCCCAAGGCCTCCTACCCTTCCTTGACCTCTTCATCTCGAATTGTCGTTGAGACATCGATCGCCTCAAACTCTCCACCCCTCTCACCCACTCCAACCTCTCCCCCACAGAACATTCAGCCCTCCGCTCCCTCCGCTCCAATCCCAACCTCACCATAAAACCCGTGGACAAGAGAAGCACAGTTGTAGTATGGCGCACTGACCTCTACATCGCCGAGGCCAAGCGCCAACTCTCCGACACCACGTCCTATCGCCCCCTTGATCATGACCCCATCCCTAAGCACCAAACCATCATCTCCCAAACCATCCACAACCTCATCACCTCAGATGACCTCCCACCCACAGCCTCTAACCTCATCATTCCCCAACCCCGCATTGCCCGCTTCTATCTCCTTCCCAGGATCCACAAACCTGACTGCCCTGGTCGACCCATTGTCTCCGCCTGCTCCTGCCCCACTGAACTTATTTCCATCTATCTGGACTCCATTTTCTCCCCCTTGGTCCGGGAACTCCCTACCT
>JAHRHZ010000013.1:5243379-5281981 GCA_024137785.1 Ginglymostoma cirratum
CCCCATGCAGATGGCCTAAAGGCCCTCCGCTTCTTCCTGTCCCTCAGGCCCGACCAGTCCCCCTCCACTGACACCCTCATCCGCTTAGCCAAACTCGTCCTCACCCTCAACAAATTCTCTTTCAATTCCTCCCACATCCTACAGACAAAGGGGGTGGCCATGGGTAACCACATGGGCCCAAGCTATGCCTGCCTCTTTGTAGGATACGTGGAACGGTCCTATCCCCCAACTCTTCCTCCATTACATTGATGACTGTTTCGGCTCCACCTTGTGCTCCCACGAGCAGCTCGAACAGTTCATCCATTTCACTAACACCTTCCACCCCAACCTTAAGTTTACCTGGACCATCTCTAACACCTCTCTCTCCTTCCTGGCCCTCTCTGAATCCATCTCTGGCATCCACCTGGAAGCCAATATCCATTTTAAGCCTACCGACTCCCACAACTACCTAGAATACACCTCCTCCCACTCACCGTCCTATAAAAAGACCATCCTCTATTCCCAATTCCTCCACCCCTGCCGCATCTGCACCTGAGATGAGGCATTCCACTCCCGAACATCCCAGATGTCCTCGTTTGTCAGGGACCGCAAATTCCCCTCCACAGTGATCGAAAATGCCCTCGACCATGTCTCCCACATTTCCCGCAACTCATCCCCCACACCCCCTACCCGCAATAACAACCAAAACAGAATACCCCTCATCCTCACGTACCACCCCACCAACCTCCAAATCCAACACATCATCCTCCGACATTTCCGCCGTCTGCAATCTGACCCCACTACCAAAGACATTTTTCCCTCCCCACCCTTATCTGCTTTCCAGAGGGACCACTCTCTCCGTGACTCCCTTGTCCACTCCACACTCCCCTCCAGCCCCACCACCCCTGGCACTTTTCCCTGCAACCGAAGCAAGTGCTACACCTACCCCCACACCTCCTCCCTCACCCCAATCCCAGGCCCGAAGAAGACTTTCCACATCAAACAGGTGTTCACCTGCACATCTGCTAATGTGGTATACTGTATCCGTTGTTCCCATTGTGGCCTCCTCAACATCGGGGAAACCAAGCGAAGGCTTGGGGACCGCTTTGCGGAACACCTACGCTCAGTTCGCAACAAACAACTACACCTCCCAGTCGTGAACCATTTATTTCAACTCGGCACCCCCCCCAACTCCTCGGATGACATGTCCATCCTGGGCCTCCTGCATTGCCACAATGACGCCACCCGAAAGCAGCAGGAACAGCATCTCATATTTCACTTGGGAACCCTGCAGCCCAAGGGTATCAATTTGGACTTCACAAGCTTCAAAATCTCCCCTCCCCCTACCGCATCCCAAAACCAGCCCAGCTAGTCCGCACCTCCCTAACCATTCCTCCCACCTCAAGCCCCACCTCCATCTCCTACCCACTAACCTCATCCCGCCTCCTTGACCTGTCCATCCTCCCTGGACTGACCTATCCCCCACCTAACTCCCCACCTGCATTCACCTTCACTGGCTCTAACCCTGCCTCTTTGACCCGTCTGTCTCCTCTCAACCTATCTTCTCCTTTATCCATCTTCTATCCGCCTCCCTCTCTCTCCCTATTTATTTCAGAATCCCCTTCCCCTCCCCCATTTCTGAAGAAGGGTCTCGACCCGAAATGTTAGCTTTCCTACTCCTCTGATGCTGCTTGGCCTGCTGTGTTCATCCAGCTCCACAACGTTTTATCTCAGATTCTCCAGCATCGGCAGTTCCTACTATCTCTGCGGTCAGGTGTGAGTTACTTTGGGAGTCCTTAACATTGGCTTTGGACTGTATGAAGTCCCATGGATTCAGGTAAAATATAGGCAAGGAAACCTCCAGTTGGTTACCATGCCCTCTCTCAGCTAGTCAGTACTCCTCGATGTTGAACAATACTTGGAGGAATCACTGAGGGCATAGCTGCTACACTAAGTCTCCGGCTGAGGAAACCAACAAGAGGAAAAAATCATCCTCCACCTCATCCTCACAAATCTGTCAGCTGCATGTGCATCTGTCCATGACAATGTTGGTAATAGTGACCACTACACAGTCCCTGTGGAGACAAAGTCCCGCCTTCGTGTTGAGAATAACTTCCATCATGGTGTGTTGCACTATCACTGTGCTAAATGGGAAAGATTTCGAACATGCCTAGCAACTCAAGACTGGGTATCCATGAGGCACTGTGGACCATTAACAGCAGCAGATTTGTGCTCCAGCATAATCTGCAATCTTATGGCCTGACATATCCCTCACTCAACCATTACCATGAAACCAGGGGATCAGCCCTGGTTCAATGGAGAGTGCAGGAGGGATGCCAAGGGTAGCACAAGGCCTACCTAAAAATGAGGTGTCAACCTGGTGAAACAACCAAGAAAGATTACTTGAGTACCAAACAGCATAGGCAGCAAGTGATGGACAAATGCTTGCTGTTGATGCTTAAGCAGGTAGCACACTGGATATCGTTTCAAAAGTTGCCTTAGAGATGTGTTTATTTGAGTAAAGTGGGGAGGAAATTTCCTCCTTGGCTCACTGTACCAATAAACCGTTGACAGTCTGAAATTTTCCTGAAAGTACATTAGCAAATGGGTTTGGCAAATTTTTTTTTAGAACATAGAACAGTATAGCACAGGAACAAGCCCTTTTCAAGCCAACATGTCTGTGCTGATCAAATGTGATGTTTCACAAAGTGTTCAGTTTTCCTGGGCCTTTGAATGAAGAA
Organism: Ginglymostoma cirratum; assembly: GCA_024137785.1. Lineage (NCBI taxonomy): Eukaryota > Metazoa > Chordata > Chondrichthyes > Orectolobiformes > Ginglymostomatidae > Ginglymostoma > Ginglymostoma cirratum. The sequence goes on from JAHRHZ010000013.1 coordinate 5,246,100, forward strand.
ATTTGGAGATTGTTACCTAAATTTATTTGTTGAAATTATCAAATTTTTGAGTAACATTAATACTAAACGATAAAAGTTTTTAAAAAATGAAAGGTAAAAGTTTTTTAAAAAATGAAGAGTTGCCTCAACTATGTGTACCTGTGAAACATAAATTGAACTTAACGGACCAAAAGGCTGCTATTTATCTAGAAAGGTTCTCCATCATCTGTCAGTGCTGCTTTAGTTTCTCACCAATCCATTTCTTCTGTTTAAATTGACTCAAAGGTGCAAAAAATGGCAGACTCATCAAGATCTACCACTAACTTTCATCAAGAGGTAATAATAATGACTAATCAAACTTTTCAACTTGGAGGTTTGAAACTGAGTGCAGTTGAAACAGTAGAAAAGGTAATTAAAAGAACAATTACAATTCATTGCTTTGCAGTAAGGTTTCAATAGTTCAGAATTTTTCTTTTCAATTCACCTCCATTAATATCATACATTCTTAATTCGGGAATTACACAGTGCACCAAAAAGCCAGGAGGATGCATATCTAAAATTTGATTGAACAAAAAATTTGAGATTTAACATTTGTTAAGTGCGGCATGTTTGGAAGAAGCAGTTGACTTTTAGCTGATAATTCCCAGCACCTTTCACCACTGGGGAATTCCTCAAATCATGGCTAGCTCTGTTGTACACTTGTTGATTGACATTGACTGTGATAATTAGTCATCAACTTCAACTTAATTATTGTTGTATCATGCAGCTACAAGTAATAAAATGGTTGAACTAGATGGATTTTGCTCCTTTTTTTTAACATCCAGTAATCCTGAAGAACTTGGGATTCAAAATCTTTGTAAAGTTCAGACTCAGATTCTTGAATCTGAAATATCCGAAAAAGCTACTTGCACAACATTAGGTTTCATACAGGAATTAAAATAGGCATCTTCTTCCTTCTCCTCTCATATCCAATAGCACATTCATTCAACAGTGTCTTCAAAATGGAACATCTTAAGACATTGCACGGAAGTATTATAAGAAAGAAATGGCTGCTGAGCCAAATAAAATACTTTTTGCTACCTTCTTAATATGTATGTTCAAAAAATATTTTGAGGAAAGAAAGAAGATTTAAATGAGCTAAACTCTCAACATTATTCCTAAAGATAATAACTGAAATTCAGAGATTGAGTAGTGGCTAAGGCCATTGTAATAATCCTTTTTATGTCCACACATTTTATGTGTTTCCAAACCTTCCTTTCAATTCAGAGCTCTAAGGCTCAAAATGTCAACCTTTTCTCCTATTCACTAAGGTTTACAAGGATAAATAGTTTGGAAAGTCATTTTGGGTAGGCAGGATAAAGCCACTACAGTTCCACTCTCTCATTAGTGAGAGACAGCTGGTGGTGAGCTTAACTTGAGGATCACTACAGCTCAAGCAAGGGGTGAAGTTGAGAAGGTGGGACCTTTGTGGTAACATCAGCTGGGATAGTTACTGAACCTGCATAAAATAAAAACTGAAAGAACTGTGAATGCTGTAAATCAGGAACAAAAGCAGAAGTTGCTGGAAAAGTTCAGCAGGTCTGGCAGCATCTGTGAAAGGAAATGAGAGTTGATGTTGCAAACAGTTCTGAGGAAGGGTCGCTGGACCCGCAATGAAAACCCTGAGTTCACAGATGCCGCCGGACCTGCTGAGCTTTTCCAGCAACTACTAAAAATGCGCTGTTTATGAAGCGGTCACCCAGCCAACTGAACTAATTGAACACCAGATTGCAGCAAAGATCTGTACTAATTTTTGGTTCAATTTAAAATCAATATTAAAATACTAAACATGAAAACACTCTTTGATTAATCTAAAAATGAAGTTACATCTTTGGAGATTGGCAGAAAAATTGTGGGTTGTTTAGTTCTTTAAAAGTTAGAGAATAGTAAGCAATCTTATAATCTTATGAGTTTGGATTCTCGTCAGACACTGAAATAAATTGAACATTTTGGCATTTAAAAATAATATTGATTCCTGTAAGAATTTCTGTGATAAAGTTGAAAAGAAAACTTCCACAGTGTTCATTTTTGGCAAATGTTTACTTGAAGAATCAAGTAACTAATTTTAGTACACATTTTCTATATGAAAAGAGAAAAGAATCTGCCCTGTATGACACTTACGTAAAGTTCTCTTCTATACCGTTATGGCTTTAGCAAGTCTTCAGTAATAAAAATGTAAAGTACATCTGTTAATTTCTAACTGTAACAGTATTAACACAACATATAAGCTTGATGTTTTGTTAGTATGGTTGAAATGAGACTTATGGCCCATCATCAATCACTCACTTGTCATTTTTTATTTGTAGTCTACTTGGTCCCAGCAGTCTTGTGGAAAGGGTATTGTGAATACCTGCTTAAGTTATTGACCAGCTGCTGTCCTGCCTGGCTGAAGAGGTCTTTGGGTTGTTTTTCTTTGCTGTATCCAGCGGCAGTTGTGCAGACTGAGCCAAGCAGAATACGAGCTGTTAACCGCAGAAGCTGTTGAAAATGAAACCTTTTATTACAACAGCAGCGCACTTTTGGAAGATGTATACAATTTATTTGAAGTGGTACAAAAGTCATTTCAGCATCCACAAGGTGATTTTATTTTTACTTATCTGATGTATCAATGGAACATTGAACATGTCAAAGGTTTGAAGTCTCTTTGAATGATGTGATTTATCCCAGTAACTTTATACTGTGTATGGCAGTATGATGAACTACATTCAATATGACCATAGCACTATAACACAAAATTAAAGAATTTATGATCTTTTTTATGCATTTGGATCCTTCAAATTTCTGCAAGGTTTCAAAGTGTTGTGTTTTACTTGTATTTAGAGTGTTTTGAGTCCATAATAGTAATAATAATAATAACAACAACAATAAAATGGCACATTTATCTATCTTAAAGTATAAATGGATTATTTAAAGGCAATAAAAACGTGTTGAAAGTAGACCAAAAATAACTGAAATATATACTTTAGTAATACACAGTAACTGCCTTTTCCTAATCAGCAAAATATTAATGTAGGCAAATTTGAATAGTTCAAACCTTACTTTCTCAAAATCATTGGAAACAGGACATCTAATTGAAGTAGTGCATTGGTCCTATTGGAATTGCCCAGAATTTTGAACTACTAATGGATAATTCTTCAGCTCCCTGGGACCCTTCACAAACATCTCCTACTCCAAGCTAGAATTTGGAGGCTTTGGATTGTTCCACAGTATTTGCTGAAATGGTAACCCGGGAAATATTAGCTTGAGACCCAATCCAGCTCCTGAGATACTCCAGAACTGACAATGCAATGACATTCCCAGGTCTCACAAATGTATCTTCCCTGATGACCAACCACTTGATCAACATGACTACCCCACATGCTTACCCACCCTAACCATTTACCTCAGCCACCTAACCCATTTAGCCAGCTCATCTATTTATTCAACTACTGAGCCACCCAATCCATCCATTTACGTAGTCATTCACTAACTTTCATTGACAGAGTTGTTATATTTACCATATGGCGAGTATGTTTTCTTTACCACATAAAGAAAACATTTCCTGGCTGTAATTTCTCATTATACTGTTTAATAATAATATATCCCAGTTTTATTCTTATGATCACCTTGTCGATCTTGCACCAGCAAATGTTACTGCTTGCATAGAAAATTATATAATTCAGATACTCTTGCGAAACAAATGTGGTCCCCATTTGGTCAGCAGTCCACAATATTTGTTGTACTTCAGTTTCAAGTGCTAACATTCGTTGTTCTCAATTACTTATTCATCAGCTCTGTGATCTCAAGTAAGGGATGAAAAGTCAGCCAGTGCATTTGTGACAGTGCTACCTCAAAGTTGATGTGGGCTACAGTCTTATTAGTTTAAAGCATTCAAAAAAAAAGTGACAGGGATAGACCCACTTGTCTTTTGGAACAGGGTGTTTAGGGAGGGCAATAAATGTTGGCCTTTCCAATTATGTACAAGTTCTATAAGTAAATAAAAAGCCAAAGAACGGAGGATGCTGGAAATCTGAAACAAAAAATAGAAATTACTGGAAAACCTCAACAGGTCTGGCAGCATCTCTGGACAGAAATCAGAGTAAATGTTTCAGGTCCAGTGACCCTTTTTTTAGAACTTACAAGGAAGTTGTGAGCACAATAATTGTAATACTGAGTAAATTGTATTGTTGCTGAGGTGAATACTTCTCTCCTATTCCTCTCTTTGTATTGTGTGGATTTTGCTTTCCAGCATCGATGTCATCTTTAATGGTCAAGGTTATCGTTGGTTGGACAGAAGTAATCAATTTGCAGCCTGATTGGCTTCACTGTCTGTTTGTACTATCAGACAACAATAAACATGTATCACTGCATAATGGCTTTTATCTTTTTTAATGCGAACAAGTGAGTAATTGAGCTGGTTATTGATCAAAAGAGGTCTGTGAAGAGATCCAAAGGCTTGGCGCATGCATTTATTACACAATGAACACCAAATTGTACCAAATCAATACAATTTTAATATACTGCCAGAAAATGATTGATGCTATTGATTTTTGTTCATTGTATATGAATATGTACAAACTTTAATGTTCCTTACTGCTAATGACATTTCTTACAAGGACAAGTAGGTTGAGACAAGGAATAGATGCACCATTACAATGAACAAGCCATAGTCCATGCTTTACTGCTTATCCTTATCATATGGCTTACAATTCAAACAACCCTATCTGGGTTAGGCAAAGCCCACATTTGTTATCAGCGTATCAGTGAAGATTAATTACCTTTATTGCTTCTTTTGTAAAGCAGTATTTTTCAAGATAAGGTCCAATGTTGTAATTATTTTAAAAGATGTGGTGCTGGAATACCATAAACAGGCTTTGAATAATATCTACAATAAACAGGAACACATTATTACAATGGCAAAATACTGCAGATACTTGAATTCTGCAATATAAACTGAAAATGCTGGAAACTCAGAAGGGCAGGCATCATTAAAGGAAAGCCTATTGTTTTGTAGTTTTATGCCTACATCCATAAGCATGGCTTCAAGCCAGACTTTTCAAGGAGAATCCAAGGTCAAAAACCGTCTTTAGACTTGGGCTTCTGTAGAATAAAATACTCAAGTAAAAGCAAAACGCTGTGGATGCTGGAAATCTGACTCAAATAGAGAGAGTGTGGGAGGACCTCAGTTGGTCTGGGAGCATCTGTCAAGAGAGAAACAGAACTACTGTTTCAAGTCTGGTATGATACCCCTTCAGAAGAAGACTCATGCAGGATTTCAAACATTAACTCTGTTTCTCCATAGATGCTGTCAGACTTGCTGAGTTTCTTCAGCATTTTCTGTATTTGTTTCTTTAGAACACTTTACCACAGATTAAGACTAAATACGACAATATCTAATATTTAAAGGTACACCAAGGTCTGATTACATGGTTATACAATTAAAATATTATATGAGTTCCATGAGTTCCATGAACTCTACTGCCTCATACTAGTCCATCTACTCAAGCATGCATCTCTGCCCAGATTTCTAACCCTCATATGGCTAGACTTTAGGCTTCTGCCTAGGTGTCCGATATTTCTGTCTTCATTCTTCACTCGGTTGACACCATACTATTAATCTCCAATGGTGCGCTGCTCCGTGACATCATTGAAAGGTTGCTTTAGCACCCTCAAGCTCTCATGCCCCATTTATACCTTTTCCCAAGCTTTTTAATCCCTGTCACAAGCATTAATTAACATTTACATACAGTCACAAATAAATGAACAAGATTACTTTTTGCAACATAATTCATCTGTATTGATAAGGTCACAAAAGTCTATGATGCTGTACAGAAGACATAAATTTGGTGAATTTTCTCTTTCTCTGCGGGATTCCATGAGACAGCAATGCTAGAATTAATATAACAGCAGAAATATAACAGGAAGTTAAATTGTTTTCTTCTTCCTTCAGTAGTTTTTGGATTTGAATGGTGTTATTTCTAAAAGGGTGATATTGTTCATTCATAGGTAATTGTTCCTCATATAAAGAATCTTGTTTCATTGTAATATTTACCTGTTCTTTACTGGTTCTGTTCTAAGCCGTGAATGTACACATACGCTTAGAAATTTAGTTTGTTGCTTGGTTTGTTTTTTTAGACAGTAGCAAATCTTTGAGAGGAATATTCTATTGTACATTAGATAATCAAGCCTTTCTGTAGAACATTCTGCTCTAAATTGAAATTCTTTGTACAATGCTTCTTGGACATTCTTGAGGCATTGTAACCACTGGTGAAGATTTAACTAACTTTCTGAAGAAGGGTCTAGGCCCGAAACGTCAGCCTTCCTACTCCTCTGATGCTGCTTGGCCTGCTGTGTTCATCCAGCTCTACACCTTGCTATCTCTCTAATTAACTTCACTGTTAGGCTAGGAAACTTTGAATACCGATAAATAGTTTCTATTTTTACTTTAATTGATTTAGTTTAGGCCTGTTTCTGAAGAAACTTAACTTGCTTGTTGTTAACTTTGTCAACTTGGAAATAGTTTAGAAATAGTTTGAGAGATTTTTAAATCACTGTTAGAGATCTTAACTCTCTTCCTAAGCCTAGTACTTTTTCGGGTGGAAACATTATTAAAAAATTGCTGTGTCTCTTTTAGTGTGGACTCAATCTAAGTTTATCATTTAGGCTGTTAATTTGCTTTTCGTGCTCTGTTTTTGCTTTTAAAAAAATGCCTGTTTTCCCAATTACTGGTGGTACGGTCTTTTATTCAGATACACAGTTGTTCTGATGGTTTCTCTGCAGAGGTTTTCTGCTCAGTTTTTTTCAGAGAATCATTTACAGCAAGTTATGTTCCCTGCAATTATACTCATTCTCTTTTTTCCCTTCTTCTTGATCAAACAAGAGGGTTTTATCTCAAGAGGGTTGGAATATAAAAACGGTGATGTGCTTCTGAGACTTTATAAAGCTCTAGTTAGGCCCCATTTAGAATACTGTGTCTGATTTTGGGCCCCACACCTCAGGAAGGACATACTGGCACTGGAGCGTGTCCAGCGGAGATTCACACAGATGATCCCTGGAATGGTAGGCCTAACATACGATGAACGGCTGAGGATCCTGGGATTGTTTTCATTAGAGTTTAGAAGGTTGAGGGGAGATCTAATAGACACTTACAAGATAATGCATGGCTTAGAAAGGGTGGACGGTGGGAAGTTGTTTCCGTTAGGTGGGGATACTCGGACCCGTGGGCACAGCCTTAGAATTAGAGGAGGTCGATTTAGAACGGAAATGAGGAGACATTTCTTCAGCCAGAGAGTGGTGGGCCTGTGGACTTCATTGCCACGGAGCGCAGTGGAGGCCGGGACGTTGAATGTCTTCAAGGCAGAGATTGATAAATTCTTGATCTCACAAGGAATCAAGGGCTATGGGGAGAGTGCAGGTAAGTGGAGTTGAAATGCCCATCAGCCATGATTAAATGGCGGAGTGGACTCGATGGGCCGAATGGCCTTACTTCCACTCCTATGTCTTATGGTCTTATGGTCTTAACATTTTGTTCTCTTTTGCTGAAATCTAAAATGCTCCCAATCCTGACTTTGCCTGTGTTTCTTTTTCTGAAACTTTTATGTCTCTAATTTTGGATCTAATGCCTTCCCTAATTAAATTTGTAAGCCACTATTGAGCCATCTTTCCTGTTGTAGTTCTGCAGCAGACAGCAATGAATAATTGTTGTAATTCATGCGTGTGTTGTTTGAATATTGGCCAATACCTATCCATCATTAACCCTTTCAGTAAAGTTCATTAAGCCATCCTTGCCAATTGGCACACTATACACTCATGATTTCCTTATCAAGACCAAGATGGACAAGTGGAGAATGGTTCCCCTGACATCACACTCAATGGCTAAATGGATTCAGAGACGTGATTGATACAACAATGATCGCTAGCACCAAGAAGTAAGAAATATTAACAGAAGTAGGTGGGCAGTGAAGTAGAGAGGGTTCAGGAGTACAAGTCATCAGCTTCTTGGGAGAAGGCTAGGAGTTCCCTCTATATCAACCATCAAAGACAAACACCCTACTGTCCCAAACCATAGAGGATCAAGACCTTTTCGTCTTCATTTTACAGACCGGCTTCAGGATCAGTGAAGTGTCCTCATCTGTCACAGGTTATGTTTTCCATTCTTTGACTAATTAAATAATGTATTCAGAAGATTCAGAATAATCGGAAGACTTCTTATAAATGGTCAGCCATTTGTCACACACTCCCAAAATCTAACAGCGGAGATTCCTATATAATTACTGCATGTCCCTACAGATACCTTATGTACTGTCAAAATGTATATTTTCATGCTCACATACTGAATTCTTTTATCGACACATACTATTCAAATAGGGGGTTGGTTGGTCAGTTTGCTGGGTGGCTGGTTTGTGATGCAGAGTGATATGAATAGCATGGGTTCAATTCTCACGCTAGCTGATGTTACCATGAGAGGCTTGTTTTCCTTACCTTTCTCCTTTCCTGAGGCAAGGTCACCCACAAGTTAAACCACACTGGTTATATCTTTAATGAGAAAATAGGACTATAGTGACTTTTTAGCTTTTGGAATAACTATCACTGGATTGTTATTGGTATAGGTATTGCTATAGATTAATATATGATGTGAATTGATGCCCTGATTGGGAGGGTGACTTGTCATCCATTACCTCAACTTTCAGGGGCTCACTATTGACCCTTCTTCTATTATATCGTTATATGTCGCCACAGTCATACTTGGCTAGACATTCATAGATATTAATCTTTTGCTTTCCTTTGTTGTTCCAATCAGACCTACCCACTCGCTCTCCCTCAGCCACACCTCAAACTGCCTTGTATAACCAGTACACGGTCAGCTCCCTGTCTTGGTCAACCACGCTCCAATCACCCTTGCACAGCCAGCATCCTCTCTCCCTTAGACGACTATGTCCTGGTGTCCTTACACGGTCACCACCTGATCTCAATGCTGTCTCGCCCATGATCCAACAAAACTCCTCACACTGGAGAAATTGGTCCTTCTCAATCCAATTCACCCAGGAAGATGACCTCACCTGCTTCACTCCACCTTTAAACAGTCATGAATCTGAAAGGTCTTTTTTTGTTTGCTGTACAGTTAATTGCAATGGTACCATGTAATCCCACAAAATTGTGTTTTAATAGTACATTCCTACCACTTGCTATCAAGCAGTTTGATTCTCTATCAGCCTGGCACAAACTTAAGTTTCACTTCTTTCATTCTACCATTGGGAAGCTATTTTCCTCATGTACAATTAAACGTGCTTGCCCGTCTTTTCACCCCACTGCTAGCAGCAGCACATGATTCTGGCCATAGATACTGGAATTTGGCCAAATGAATTTGAAGTGTGAATTCTCATAAATCTGGGTGCTGCAAACACTCATTTGAAATCACGAGGCAAACATCCAGGAGACCAGAGCATGGGTAAATGTAGGATTGAGTTTTAAATACAGTCATTGTAAGTGAATCAAACAAGAAACACCAGCATTACTCTGTGTAATGAGCCGTAAAGCATATAGGAAACAGAGAGTGGGAGAAAGAAGAGAGAGAATGATTAGAATGTGAAGGGTAATGGAATACATAATTAGAATGCCAGGTATATTTTATTCAAAAGAAGAATGTTGTTTTGATTAAAAAGAATGCAACTGAATAAAGTACTACATTCGTCAGCTATATTATGTTTTTAAAGTACGGAATTTATCTATCATGCTAATCATTAAATTTTCTGTGCTTTTACCATTCTCTAGTGCTGTCAACTGGAGCTAATAGTGCAGAAGCTCACTCCCATAATGTAGTCAAAATGTGATATATGCACGAGCCTTGAAAATTGAAGTCTCAAAAGTTTTCATACTTTTGATGACTTCCTCCAGGGGCTTATATACAGAGCTGCGAAGCAAAGGCTAAAAAGTAATCTCTGTAAATAAATATCCGACCTACCAAACTGAAAAGATAGCTTGGCAGAGAATTCTGCTTACTGCTTGCTAGCTCCCAACAACTGGCCACACTGGCACACAGCACCACTTCAGCAGCCTCTCGATAATGACTTTGGCATCTGCCAACAAGCCTGTTACTGCCCATAGAATTAACAACTCACAAGTGGAAGCAGTAGCTTTGACAGAATTTTTTTACAAAGGCCTTTGAATTTTATTAATGTAATGCAAACACAATTCTTCCAACACATTAAATTGTTGATGTTATGTGAATACACACCGGAATTGCAGAGCTTCATTAACATTATTTGCATGTTAATCTGCATCTTTTTAATTAGTGATATTATTTATGCACATATTTTTTACCTACTGGTGATGAAGCTGAGGCGCATTAATTAATCTACTGAGATACTGAACTGTTTATTTTTTCCCCCCATATTTATTTGTTTACATCTTGTTTTGGGTTTCAGGAAATACAAAAAAAATGCCTAAAGAATGAAGGGGAGAAAACAAGGTTAGCTAAAAGCCTTTTTGTCTCCATAATTTAAATTGTGATATTAGCCAAATACCGTGGTTCTTCCCTTAGAGATCTGTTATTCATTTACATTACCTTGATGTATTATTAAAATTTATAATGGACTCTGGAGGCATCTTTTAGTTCTATCCTTCATTTACAGAATATACGCGATGTTATTTTAATCATTTGACAACGCTGCCATGCATAGGCAATGAACAGTTATCCCCTGCGTATTGCCAGAGCTGCTGCACTTTGCACAACTGATAAACATTTCTATCAGTCTTTGAAGAAACTATCAGCCAAGAAAATCTTTAACCCATTGATGTAATTTTCTTAGCAATTACTGTTCCAACGTTCAGTATTGAGTACATTTTGGCTATAGTTAATGGAGAGTTTATTTAAAACATCATTTGTATCTGAAGTGAATGATTCTTTTGCAATAATTCAGAATATAATATATTTCTGAAAGCATTAGTTTAGGAATTATTTTACTAGTTGAGAAACTTTTGTGTCAAAACTCTTCTGTCTAAAATGTTCTTTTATGACCCATAGCCGGATGAGTGTTATTATGATGTTAATTAGGTATTGAAACCTTAGAAGTTGAAGGTCGGGAGTATTTTGTGGAAATAGGTATTATGCCTTAAAATTTTACCTTTACTTCCCAGAATCGACCATTCTCTCTTATACATTATCCCAGGATTATCACCTTCACCCCCATTATCAGGCACTGCATGTCTCAGAGGAGACATTGCTAAGTATTGCCTCCCTGAAGGCTCTCCTCCGACTGCTCAGGAACAGTGAGAGGTGCTGTTATTTACTGACAGTATCAGGAGACTCTCCCACCTGACAGAAGCAGTCTAAACAGTGATTATAGTGGAGGTTACCAGAGATTGATGGAATTGGTTGGAGAACAGATTATCGTAGATGCTGAAGCAGGAGTTCCTAGAGCAGGTTGTCTTGATCTTAGAGCAAACCACCAGGCCGAAAAGAGACATGCATCATGCAGGGATGGGAAGAGAGGAAGTGAATAGTGTGAACATTTTTGTGTTCTTTAATATAGGTGGTTAAATTCTAGAGGGATGTGCCGATCCATCATCTGTGACGCTGACGTCTACCTGTGGAAGAGAAGATCAAAGCCTCAGTCAGTGCATTGTCAAAACCTTTCACTGCAATCTCCAACATTCTAACAGTCTGGTGAATACATTCATCATAGTTACACAATTAGTTCATAAGCTAGTAACCCATCTCTGAAACAAAGCAGCTATTCGAGGCTGTGACAGTTGAGGGCCTTGACAGACAAAGAACCATCAGACCCCAGGTCCATGTTGAGCCCTAGGCTGTAGAGGAGCTTTTTCTCTCTTACAGCCAAAGAAAACCTAATGGAGATTCAATGATGAGCAGAGAAAGTATGTGACAGAACTGCTAAAGGTGTTTTGCTGACATGTGCAGATGATGGAGCTGTCCATCCAGGCTACATGTTCTGTCATGTATCAAATGTATGAGGGCTTGTCTTCTGCCACGGAGAGACTGGTAACCATCATGGGCTACCAAGTTCAGAGGACAGGAAGTGACTGCCAGGTATGTCTTTAGAATTTTATTCCATCACTTAGTAATGGGGTGTACACAATGGTGGTAAGGCAAGAGAGTGATGAGTCACTTAAAACAACTTCCTTCTCTGATAGACAGGGAAGTATTGTTTCATACTAAGACTGGGAGGCAGAACCAGTCAGCCTCTTCCTGGGCTTCTCTCAAATTTTTCTGACAGTGGGCTCTGCCCCTTAGCCTCTGTGTTGGTGACTCCATTGACATCAGCTGCTGGAAACAAAGAGGATGCACCTAAACCTGTGTAAAGGTCCCTCTGCATGCCTGGACCCTCAAGGCCTTGGACAACTAGAAGATGACTAACAAGGCCATCTCAGGCAATGGGACATAGCATTCAGTAGCCTGCCTCCATGTCAGCTACTGGTGTTGGCATTACAATATGTAATGGTGGTCGTAAGTGTAAATAAAAGTGCAAATAGGCACACAAGGATGGCACAGGTGCTTAAACACCATATTACGAAGTGATACCGTGTGAATAAATTGTCTTGCTCCTAGTATTGATGTGTGATGGTTGGTCTGCTGTTGGGACTTGGTTAACAATGTGACTGCTTCCAGAATAAGTTGCAAAGTCTATCTGGGCAAAGGGGAGTGTATTAACATCTCCATGATTTCAGTGATAAAAATGGAATTGCATCTTGAAGTACAGTGGGTAACTGATATTAGCTGAATATGCTGAGCACCGACAGATATAAGGCTTATAGCTCGAGGAAAAGTGTCTCCTGGAGTGTTTTGAGAATGAGGGATGCACATGTCTCACTTCATGTCTATCCATCACCCTGGCATTTAATGCTCGATCCCCAAGATGCAGGCCTACACGCTCAGATCTGTCTTGCCGTTCAGATGAGGAATGTGGTACCTCTATATCTGTCACTGACAAGATCTCCCACATCTATGATGGTATACAGTACACAGCACACAACTGTAATCCTTCAGATCACAACAGTACAGAAAACAGCACCAGGAGGTCACCAAGTGACCCTTGAAGTCTGTTCCATCATTCAATTTGGTCGTGGCTGGTCTTGGGCTTCAACTCAACCTTCCACCCTCTCCTCATTTCCTTAGATTTTCTGATATTAAAAAAAATTATTAGCCGTTACAGTATTTTTTTGTTACAGTACTTGCAATGCTTATGTGAAGTTAATTGTTAAATTGCAAATTAATACAGGTGAGGACTTCCTAATAATTTGCAGAAATGGAGTGGGGCGTGAATGGAAGAAAACAGCGAGTGGTGAAGCCCACACATTTAATAAAAGCTGAGTGAAGCAGAAAGAAATCTTATCGATAGCTAGAATTTACATTTGGCAAGAACTATGGTAAGGTTCATTAAGGTACCTGTTTGACTTTATTAAGGAAGCTGTCTGACATTAAGAAAGGTGCAAAGATAATTGAAGGCAATTAATATAAATTATCAGAGCAATTGACATGAATTATCAAAACTGGCCTTGTATGGGCATGTCAAGAAGTAAGTCAGAAAATTTACTGAGAATTATGTGAGCAACTCAAGGAAATCGCAGGAAGTTGGTTGTGATTAAGATGTATGAGAAATAATTTATCAAACAAAGTTCTCAAATTAAAATAGCAGTGGAGATAATAAAGACTAATATGATCTCTTAGATTAGCTTATGCTCATGTTCATCATATGAATTGTAGCTGCCAAGTGAATGGAATAGCTAGCTTTTTATGACATAACTGCTGTTAGAAATGTAGCTTGAAGTACTCTGAACAAACTATCCCAGATCCTATGATACCATACATAGCATTACAAATATATATGTAGTGATTGTAATGAGGTCAGCCAGGTGGACCTCATAGAATGAGTTCCCTGGCCAGAGGAAGTGGTGGAGGCTGGTACAATAACAACATGTAGAAGGCATCTGGATGTGTATATGAACAGGGAAAATTTAGAGGTATTTGGGCAAATGGGGCTAGATTTGTTTAGGATATCTGGTTGGCATGGATGAGTTGGACCAAAGGGTCTGTTTCTATGCTGTACATCTCTATGACTCTATGACTGAGGTTGTTAATCTGGTCCAATAAGGGAGCCCTGGCTGACAGTTAAGAACAGGAGTGTCAGACATCCTGTTCACTCTGAGAGCTGGCTCTGAGGGTACTGGACCACTGTCAAGCACTCTGTATGTGTAAACAAAGAGTGACTTGGTGACAGGATACTAGCCTCTGTGGAGTTATTTCACCTTATATTTCCATCAGAGGTTACTACAGCAATGCACAACCTACAGTCATTAGCCTGATTGAGATGCTAAGTGGGATGGAGGCAGTGTGACATGGAATAAAGATCCTTTAAGCTAGAACTTGTTTTTCTTTTGCGTCTGCCTCATTTGCAGTTACTTTTTATTGAAGGCAGAAGAGATACTTATCCATAAAGGTGGCTAAGTATTTATAGGTACTATCTATAAGATGCACTGCAGAAATTCACCAAAGATCCTCAGACAGTACCTTCCAAAGCCACACCCACTTCCATCAAGAAAGACAAGGGCAGCAGACATATGGGAACACCACCACCTCCAAGTTCCCCTCCAAGCCACTCACTATTCTGACTTGGAAATATATTGCCGTTCCTTCACTATCGTTGGGTCAAAATCCTGGAATTCCCCCCCTGGGGTCATTGTGGGTCAACCTACAACTGGTGGACTGCAGTGGTTCAAGAAGGCGGCTCACCACCACCTTCTCAAGGGCATCTAGGGATGGGTAATAAATGCTGCCCAACCAGTGATACCCACATCCCACAAATGAATAGAAATATTTTTTCCATTTATTTTTGTCATTTCTGTTTCATTTGTCCTTTCACAGCTGTGGATAAAGACCTTCCAGTACTTTTGTAGGATCTTTGATAGGTTACACTTCAACATGACTCACATACCAGAGTCATTTGTGAGCGAACTGCAGATGTAATTCACATAACTGGATTAACAAGGGCTGGGTATTGCTGTACACTCCAATGAAAATTTCAAGGATAATGATAATGTGTTGTATGCTTCATAGTGTGGCCTTATAAAGAGGCTGCATAATGGAAGCTTGGAAAACAGAAGAGCAGCAGCAAGATGAGCAGTAAGAATAAAGATAGCAGCATAAAACCGGTTGTTAGCTATAGTTGATATTCAAAATTAAAGCAAAATGCTGCGAATGCTGGACAGCTGAAACAAACACAGAACGCTGGAGAATCTCACCAGGGTCTGGCAACATCTGTAGAGAGAGAAGCAGAGTTCACGTTTCTGAAGAGGAGTCACACCAGATCTGAAATATTCATTGTTTCTCTCTCCACAGGTACTGCCAGGACTTAGTTTCTCCAGCATTCTGTGTTGGTTATAGCTGATACTGTCACCAGACTTACTTCGACCATATCTACCACTGCAAGAAGAGCAATATGCCACCATCTACAGATTATTTTTTCAGCACATTATTCACAATGTTCTCAATTCAGACCATTTCATCAGTTATTTCCAAAGTTTGCCAAGAACAACCAACATTTGTGCAACCATAATTTTAGCAAAAACTCAGTTTGCTTATTTACTGATGTTCTTTCTTTGATGCATTTTTGCCCAAGTAGCAGGAGTACCTGCAGATTTCTATTGCCTTTGTACATTGGCCTCATGGGTGGGTAAGACAGAACATCTTAATTCTGCACTTCATAAGATTTTATATCCACAGATCCCCTCAATGTTTGTGACAATATTTAAAAACCGAATGCAACTTATACCTAACTGCTATTATGCAATGAACTGCGTATTGTCTTCTCAACACTCCATAGAGGTTGATCCCCTACCACAGGAAACCAAATAGAACCATAGTAAAGAAAGAGAATTGGTTGCAGAATCCATCTACCTTCAAACACCATACATATATATACTTTTCCGACTTGCTTGCAAACAACTGCAATACTATCATTTTCAAGAAAAAAAATTGCTCTGTATGCACAGAGATATGGAGTTGGCTGCCTGTGCAATCAAAGCTAAATTGGCTAGTTTCTTGGAGGAAGAATTTAGCACTGAGGAGGAGGCAATATGGAACTCAGATACATTCAACTAACAATATAAGTGAGCAAATTCCCAACATTACACCAAATGAGGAATGTACACCCTACATGGAGTGGCTTTTTTTTGAAGTAACGAAACGTAATGTCAAATGGTACAAAGTACAGTTTAAACCTTTCCTGATGGAAGCATAATCCAGAGAACTTGAGTCAAATTGGTCCAGATTTTACAGCAATCTTGATACCTCAATCCTGGTATCAGAAACAATGATATCATGTGGGATCATCTACCTTTGTTAGGTGTTTTGTTCACTTGCTGAAAGTGAAACATCCACACTAACTGTTCAATAGAAAGCCCACCATATTTTCTTCCAATTGGCAGTTTGGAGTGCAGCTGGGGCTTTCCGTAGAAACCAGGGACACAGGTCCCAGCCAACAAGGTCGGCTGGCAATCTGAGGCTGTAGCCCATACATGTGGCTGTGATATTGTGAAGGCTCTGGCTGCTGCAAGATGGATATGTAAGATTATTAGGATCAAGTGTCAGGGAAGTGATTTGTGCGGGGGCAGATTTATGTGGCTGGGAGCCATTGACAGATGGAATTTAGAGTAAGGGAAGGGAATGGCTGTCATGGGCAACCACTAGCCTCTATGCATGCCTTCCATTATGCCCAAATTATTGCTGATAAGAAATGCCCAACAATTAGCAGGCTGTTGGCACTGATTTACCATTCGAATGGCCTGTCTTTTATTTGTCTTGCTTGGAGTTAAGATAACTACAGCCTTGGCTTAACAAGTTCTTTAATGGTCACTAATTGACCACTTGACTTCCTCATTTGGCAGTGGTATGCTCACAATATAATTAAACCCTCAATTTGCCAGCCACCACAGAGAAGCTGCAGGAATCTCATGAGGTTCATTTGATGTGACAAACGCTGTGCACAGATCTGTATGCTGTACTTGGAAGTTTGACTGGAGTGTGTTCCACATAACTCCAACGGCAATATTTTTGAAAACATGCACTCATCCATATTATCAATAATTTCTTGGTGTACAACAAATAGTGGCGGTCCCACACGCTTTCTGTCAAGGACATCATCCATATGATCCATGAAAGACACCTATGTATTTCCAAGTGTTAGGTCAGGACACTACAATTGGCACGTGTATCTGGCATTTTTTGTTCACTCTTAAAAAGTGCTCCCCAATAGTAGCACCTGGGCAACTCATACAGGAACAGAAAGAACATCTTCTGCCCTTCTCTTTGCCAGAAAGACCTTAGTGCTTAATGCTGATCTCTTTAAGTTTAAGAGAATTATTTACGTCAACATGGTCAGCAATTATTCCTAGTGGATTGAATTACTGAGGCATAGCCAACCCATCTTAGAAGCCATGATATTCTCATTGAAAAGAATATTTTCAACAGACAGAAATCTAGATTTATTCATCTGAATAATTGATCATAATTTACTACTGCCTGCTTTCTTTGCAGTTTCACATGGATTTGACCATGTTTTAAGCTCACTGAGGTACCTTCAAGCCAACAGCAACAGAGAGCTGTGGGCTACATAAAAAAAAAGAGAAAAAAATGTAATCATTTTCACCTAACCCAACTCATCTAGTTCTCTATGTAGACAGTATGACTGTAGACAGTCATTATCTGGATCTATTGTCTCTTATGAATTATGTAAATTCTATTATTTGCAGTTCAACCTCTGGCTCACGAACTCAGCTGAATTTGCGAGAATTCAAACACTGCAGATGATTTTGCCTTGGATCAAACTAGTATCCAGGACCTCACACTTCAGCTGTGACGCATCATTTGTTGCCATCCTGAATGTGATCTAATTAACTAAATTATTCTATTCAGTTGTATATTTAGTTCCTTTTTATACATTTTATTAATGTTACCACCGGTTATTATGCTAAGTTGAACTTCAGGAATAGAATGTAACCTAGTTATTTACCAGATACCCATCAAATAACCAGCTACTTCTTCCAGAGCAGGGTAAGAATAAGCTACTGGATGCTGAAATTGTCAGTAAAAGCAAAAATGTACCCCTTTCCCTAACTCCCTTCATCAGGTCACTCCCAGCTCTTTATTGTGAGACACACTAAGTTAACTGTGTTTATATATTTCCAATACAAAATACCTAACAGACCAAGTTTTAGAAAAGGGTTTCAGCTGCTTTTTAACTTAACTAAACCCAACTGCTCTACCAAGTGAGGCCTTGTTAAAACCCTGCTCAGAACTGAGAACTTTAGAATTTAAACTGTAGATTTCAGTTAAACAATAACTACTAAAAATTAAAACACAGTTATCCACTAGCTTTTGGCATTCAGTCTATAACATTATCTCCAGCATGATTCTATCATCATCCAGTAACTTTGATCTGTACTCACCTGATTTCACTCATAACTCGTAATAACCAACGTGTCATCTAATTCCTCCTGACCTCAGATTAAAGAGAGGCAAAGCACAAATCTTTCAGGTCCGTTTGGACAACTAGTTGGATTTTCAACTGATGGTTTACCCCTCCATAAATGAACATAAGTAAACACTGATGGCAGGGGAAGCTGTGGAGAGAACATCAAGGATTGCAGTGCTTTCCAGAATCTGTTTAGCTGAATACAGATGCTAAACCCCTGTGGGTCAACATGAAGAAGGAAATGCTAGATGTTCATCAGCAAATTACCAGGTACTGACAGACCACCCCATAAACATTGTCCACAACTGCTTAATTATACTTCACCAGGTTTTATTTGACTGGCCCTATCTCCATTTCCAATCTGGTGATATACATTATACTGTCACTCTAGCAAGGCACATGTCTAGGAGATAAAATATTTGTCTTGCCAACTTCAGTTGTCTTTCTGTCATAATGTCCTGTGGACATCTCTAATCAGTGCTTCTTGACTGGTAATGTATCCGTAAAATTGGTAATGCTGGTATAAGATGTCCAACTTAAATTACAAATTTGTTGTTCCTTCCATTTCTCGCTGGTATAGATTACGGTTGGGACGGTAAAGTGCCATGGTGTTGGGTGCCCAGACCATGTGGAATAACTGGATAACCAAAACTGCCTTGCCAATTCTTGTATGGACATCAGTTTCTTCATCACCTTTCCTAGAAGGGGTGCACTATTGGTACGGAAAGTAATCGATATCTTTAATGGTGAATGGGAGTCATTCAGTCATTATTGTTTCTGACTTCTCACAGCTGATGCATTGTCCAAGTTTATGGCAGTGCTCTCCAGGCCAGTGGCCATGCCTTAGAAATCTTTGGCCAGCGCAGCGATGGTTGCCTGTGTAATCTAGGTTTGTCAAAAAGGTATGGTGCTATGTAATGTCAGTCTGCACCCACCATTGCCTTCCTTAAGAGCAGATATTTATGCTCAGGAACATCATCTTGTAGAGCCTAGATGATGTTCTAGAGCATCAGGAGCAACTTTTCTTGGGTAGCATCCATCAACAGTCATCTTGGTTAGTCACAGGCAGTGGGGAATCTTGAAGTAAAATCTCAATATCTCTTAAGCTTTATATTATGACTCCTGGTGTTGTGCCAAGACCAATATGTACACCACAGATTCCTTCAACATCATCATAAGAGTATGGTGAGGGGCTGCATACTCTCCTCATACATTTTCCTCTTGCTTGGAAATAAAAACTCCATTCAAAATGCTCCTATGTGTCATTGGTTGTCCCACCCTCACCCCCAGCCTTCCACTGCCACTCATCGTCAAGCAAAACACAAAATGTAGTCTCAACTCATGATACAGGAGAAATGACAAAGGAGCAGTCTGTGGAATGTCCCCAGGGCCTGAAACAAAAAGGTGTCAGCTAAAATGATTGGAAGAGTCAGGACAGTCTTCTGAGCAGATGGCCTGTTTCTCTATGCAGGCTTTCTCTGAAACTATATTGGATGTGTCATGCAGAAGCACCAGGAGTTGTAAGTTCAAGAAATTGAATTCACTAATGTTATGGGTGTTTGGCAAAATACCATTCAGTTTGATTAAATTGATACAAAATTTACTTATTTTATTCCACTTCCACACCTTGCCTATTTTTTAAAAACATTCTTTCGTTTGGCATGGATATTGCTAGCATTTGTTGTTCATCTGTATGTTGTCTTGAACCAAATAGCTTATCAGGCCATTTCAGAGGACAATTTAGGTCAGTCACATTGCTGTAGGTCTGGAGTCACACGGAGATCATTCTGATAGGTAAAGAGGGCAGTCTTCATTCCCTAAAGGACATTAGTAAACCAAATGGATTTCTATGGCAATAAATGATGATAGTTTCATGGTCACCATTCCTGAGACTGGGGTGGGAATCTACTACCTTGAGATGTGTGGGCAAATACAAAACAGTGTGAAAATTCAAATTTGGATTCTTGATAACAAGAAAATAAATTACAATTTTCCTCTCAGGGTTTATACAGCAAGTTCAGAATTTTGCCGGTAATAACTGGCAACTACTTTGCATTTGTATTTCATTTTTAACTAAATTCATCTATATTCTATGCAGCTGTCAAATCTCCTCTCCTTCCAAGAGTAACTGGATATTGCCAATATCTGACATGAAAGTCAGGGCAGTTACCAGGCAGTAACAGCTTCCCACTTGCTTTTCCAGGCCTTCAGGCAACCTATCTTCATCATTAACATCCTGGCGAGCTCTGTGGACACCATTTCCATGACACATCATCCACAAGCGGGCAATGCCAAACTACCAGCCTCACTAACGTCATGGCTGCTTTTGGACTAATTCACATACCACTTCAGTCTTCACTTTGAGGCTCGGGGACACATATAACCTGCGTGGTCAGTCAGGTTGCTTTATGTGCAGGGACATAAAATGCATCTTATGCCTCTACACATGCATGTTATGCCTCTTAGCTTGTTTGCGTAGTGCACACTCATCTTGTACTTACATTCAGCTTGTCAGCCTCAGCGCCTTGCATTGCATTTTAGCGCATGGGAAGAAACACACAGCTCGTCATGTCTTGGAACATCAAACTGTTAAGAAGATATTTGTGAAGGGCAGCATCTGAAATAGTAAGGATGGCTAAAGTGGTGCATTACAGCAAATGCTGTCATGCCTGTGTGAGTCATGCTAACTGTGTTAGAGAGATACAATAAGTGAATACTCAGTGAAGAAAATGTCTGTTTATCATAACAGGGGCAGAATACTGTATAAACAAGCTCCTCACACAACTATCTGTTGTATCTGTTGCAATAATGTCTATAAAGAGTGATCTCTACTCATCATAAACAGCTTAAGGCTCAGAGATGTACTAAGAAGTGCGTTCAATAATGGCAACCTTTAAGACTTCTACCTGGTCTCCGTCTCGCTCCTGTTCCCCAGTCCCTGAAAGAACAGAACATGTTACTATGCAGCATTGTGCCATGTCAGTGTCCCACCTGTACCATGTGCTAGTAGCTTATGCAGCAAACACACAACATGTGCTTCAAGCACTTGGCTATGACTGAAAAGTTAAAGGGGACCAGTCCTCACAGAATATGATCAGTCAGTGGAGTACCGCAGCCAGTCAATGGCCTTGTCTAATTCTAGTCCAGGCAGTACGGTATTGTCAGCCCTGCAGGTCAGGTGTAACAAGTCTGCAGAGTACAGGTACATCAAGTGCTGGAGAGACATCAGTCTGGGTTTTGGGATAGCTTATCTGTAATGTGACGAAGGGAGGGACTGAGTTTGATGGAAATGGATGGAAGAACATTTAATGGTTATGTAGGAGCAGGAGAGGTAGTGAGGTAGCCCCAGTGAATGACTGGGATGCACAGAGGACACGAAAATTTAGTAGGATGGGCCACTGAGTGGACATGACACATGCAATCTGTGTGCTTTGCTAAGAGGCAAGTGCAGTGATAGAATTAGGGGATTGGTAGTCCTATGAATATAAGGTAGCAGAGAGAAGATAGTGGCACTTTTGCTCGTGGAGTAGAGAAGTTTGAAGATCATTAACTCTCTCCCTGCACCACTGTGCTTTGGATTTCAATGTAGGACACATCATTGATCTGGGCTGCTATCTCTGCCAAGTCTGGTTGAGACTGACCATAATAGAGTCATACAACATGGAACCAGACCCTTCGGTCCAACCAGTCTGTGCCGACTGTAATCCCAAACGAAACTAGTCCCTCCTGCCTGTGCCTGGCTCATATTCGTGTACTTAGAAATCTTGAAGTATATCTAGAAATAAGCCTGAATCTCAGGAGAAGCTGCAAGATCCATGCTACTCGCAGTCCACCATTTTAATTTGGCTTCAATTACCAATCAACAGGAAAAATTACTGTCGCCCTTCCATCTGCTACAGCCTCTAGGTATCGTCATTGAAATGGAGAACCATCTTGCCTTGCTGGGCCTTTCTTTGGAGATAATGGTGCAGCACCACACTGTGAAGGACAGTTCCTGACTTACAGCGTCTGAGGTGATGTACAGCTTGGATTTAAGTATGGTGCTAGCTGCATGAAAATTGCAACATCCTGGCAACAGCAAGTAGTTTCCTGCCACATAGTTCCATGAGATAAACACCACAAAGAGCGGAAGATTAAGTGAGAAAACTCACCCTGGGCCATGAAGGGCTGTCACACTATGAAACTCACTTGGGGTCGGGTGGAGTGTTATAAAATGTTTGCACAAAAAAATGGGAAAATTCAGTACTGGCTTTCAGTTCCAGATTTGTTTTTAATTAATTTAGATTACATCAGCTGAATTAGTGGGATTTGAGTCCATTTCCCTGTAACAGTAGCCTGTATTATTGGTCTCATGACATCCCCTCTGTGAAAAGATTAAAAAGACTAAAATTATCTCCGTGCCCTCTCCCCGGGCAACCCCATTAACCCTTTCTCTTTTGCCAGATGCTGCTTGACCTGCTGAATGTAGTTAAGAAAGCTTTTAACATGCCTTTATTGCACACACCTTTGGGTACAAGAGTTGGGACATCATGTTGAAATTATACAGAATGTCTGTGATGCCTCTTCTGGAGTACTGTATGCAGTTCTGGTCGCCTTGCTATAGGAAGGATATTATTAAATTGGAGAGGGTTCAGAAAAGTTTTCCCAGATCTGAGTTACAAAAATAGGCTGAATTGCTGGGACTTTTTTCATTGGGTCATAGGTGGTTGAGGGGTAACCTTGTGGAGGTCTATAAAATAATGAGGGACACAAATAAGCTGAATAGCAAAGGTTTTTTTCCCTAGGGTGGGGATATTTAAAACCATATTTATGTTTAAAAACATCTTTTTAAGGTGAGAGGAGCAAGTTTTTAAAAGAACAAAAGGAGCAACTTTCTTACACATTGTGGTTTGTGTGTGGAACGAACTGCCAGAGGAAGTGATGGATGCATGTACAGTTATTACATTTAAAAGACCTTTGGATAAGTACATGCGTAGGAATTGTTTGGAGAAACATGGCCCAGATGCAGGCGAATAGGAGTTGTTTAGTTCGCACATGGTGTAGACTAGTTGGACTGAAGAGTCTGTTTCCAAACTGTATGACTGTATGATTATGACTCTATGAGTGCTTCCAGCACGCATACTTTGTTCTCTGATCAACCACTTTCCAAAGGTGCCAGAGCTAACCAAATGGATAGCTGTAAAATAACTTCAAGCTAGATCATTTAAATCAATGAAAATGCTAAAAGAAAAACAACAATGTTGCAAAATAACCGCTGAGCTGATGAAGGGTTTAGGCCCGAGGCGTCAAGTTTTCCTGCTCCTGTGGTGCTGCTTGGCCTGCTGTGTTCATCCAGCCCCATGCTTGTTATCTCGCTGAGCTAATTCTGCAAGGTTAATAACGTCATCCTATTTTTGAATTAATCCCTATCTTTCTTCCTCTGAGACTTAGCTTTGACAATTCAGGTTTGAGTTTTTGTATTTTGTCAAATCAGTGGTGTGAAATAAGTTGATTAATATGCAAATAAGAAGATTTATTTCATAGTATGAAAGCAGCTACCTGATTAAAGATTATCTTGCAAAACAAGTAACTTTCTGGTGTACTAAAGTTGCAAATATGCCTCCATTGGCTGTTTAGCCATAGATAACTTTTATAGAATTCGGATTAATGGTAAATTGGTTATTATTAAGTTATTATCCTGAGCTAATGTTTTTTATATTGATTGTACTTTATCCATTCATATTTACTTTTTATTTGTCAGTTCCTTCAAGTTATTATCTTTGTCCTAACTGCATAAATGAAGCTTTCACTTCCAATTAATTAATGGCTTTATTATATACTTATTTTTATTGATTCTTGTTTTTAAATTATCCATTTTAGCAATCTAATATCTAATCTGTTATTTATTGATACTGATCAATTCCTAGAACAGTTAAGAAACTTTTTTTTAATGTGTCTCAATTTACATTAAAATAGCAAGTCATCATTCTTTGTTTCAGGAATGTTTTTATGATGAAATATGCCATTATGAAACTTTACGTTCAAACAAAATATATTATGTAAATGTAAGAACCATTGTTGGGTAAATATTCATAAAAGGCCTGATTTTGATCTCGATATCATATGGGTATCAGACATCTCGATATCAGACTGAAAAAGGTATTAGCTATTCCAAAACTTCAACAAGTTATGGGCTGCTAAATTTTTATGCGGTCACCTCTATAACTGTCAAACACATCCTGATTTACAAAGGAACCACTCCTGCTAGAAGTCAATGAGAGAGAGACATATGAAAGTTGGGGTCTAAAGGCATAGTTGTTGCATTTTACCAATCTTTATATGAGCAACAGCTCAATGAAAAATCATTCAAATATGCAGTGATAAAACATTCAGGACAATGGTCAGTTAGAAGAATGAAAAGAAATCAAACTACTACAGAAGCTGAAAATTTGAAGCAAAACCAACAATTCAGTAGGCAAGATTTGTTGAGAGCATAAGTTGATTAACATTACAAAATTGAAATGTAATTTGATTTAAGAACATCAGAACAGGTTCAGGATATTCAGTCTCTCAACCAAGTACTAACATTCATTTAGATCATGACTGAACTATGTCTTAATTTATCCTTGATAAAACAGAATTCTACAAATGTTAATTTGTGCTCCCTTAACAGGTGTTGTATCCCCTTTAGGTGATCACTAGGAGCAGACCTGCCAAAACCCAAAATCCTTTATTTGGCATTATTTTAAATTTGGGATGTCCATTGTTTCTCTCGCTGCTGTTTGTTGACAATTCTTTACCCTTTTGCAGTAGATCCAGCCAGATTTCCCACTCTCCCAAAAGAGCAAATAGCCTTGAGCTTAAAATATATGGGCAATTTTCCTACTGAACTTAACTGGGACCCAACCTATAAAATTGTGTGGGCCACTCACTGATGACTTTGAGCACACTTTGTGATCTCTAAACCAATTACCAATCTGATGGACAGTGAACTTCAAATTTGGGGTCATAATGTTAAACATGCAGATTGTGGTTTGTTCTTCAACTTGGTTTGACTGGAACATGTTGTTATGTTTACAGTTCATAATTAATGTTTATTTTAAGGATTTATTCAAAGAATTGTGAATTGTAGTTTATTTGAAAAGGTTGAACAGAGATACCTGAACAATTGTTCTCCTCATTAAAACAAAAGATCACGAAAAGGATATTGAGCCTTCTTTAAAAACACTTCTTTGATGTCGCGTGGCTTAAACTCAAGCATTGACTCATCTACTGGAAGTCACATGCTTGAGTTTATAGGTTGATTTTGGAAATTGTTTGGAGTTTATTTGCAGATACAGCCTGTTGAGAGGAAGAAATTGTCAAGCTCAACTTCTGCCTTTCTGAGAACACCCTTACAGAGATGCCAATGGGAGACCAGAAACATTGAGGCAGCTTTTCTCCCGAATAGCCTCTGAATTCTCTGCAATTCTTGGATGAACTATATCTGCCATGATCCCAGTGATAATTGCATGCATTTCTGACACCCATCTATATATGCCAGGATGTAAACTGAATGTTATATTGAACGTTTAATACCTTATCCTTTTTACTATGGAGAACTAATGATGATTGGCTGAAGTGTTATTTCTCAAAATTAATATCTTCAGAAAAAAGTTTCATTTTGTCTTAATTGCCATGTTTAGGTATATCCATTGGGGCTAATAAGAACGGTAAGTATTTAAAATTACCTTTTTATCCAATGAGTTAATCAGCTTTATATCTATGATGCGAAAGTCTAGTTTTAACTATAAATCAAAAATCTTGTGGTTTATCAAAAGCTGATTTAATATACATAAAGCATATAATTAGCCATGTTGATAATTGGGTAAAGCATTTCAAGTTATTTTCTGGCCAGTAGAATGGCAAGGCTAGACACCAATAGTAGTTTGCACCACAGTCATTACAATTGAATAAATTTATTTCCCTTGGTTCTATTTGTGAACATCAGTCTCAAAATATTCAAGTTTATGGATTTTTGTCCATTTGTGCAAACATGAACTCACATTAAAAATAACTTTTTTTTAATCTTTGAGCTCTCACACCTGTTAGTCGCTCTGAAAATGAAGCATTTAGATACCATTCATTGGGAATTTTAGTACAATTCAAAATAATGATCAGTAAAGAAGAGACAAAAGCAACATTTGGAGACCACTGAACAATAGTCAAATTGTTGGGCCGTGTGGAGGCTTTTGCATAATTAGTTTTGGCCCATGAGAGGTTATATTTAAAGTGAGTCAATTGTCATTTATTTATTTTCATAGCAAACACATGGCAAACAACTCAGCAAAGGGAGACAATAAGATGTTTCACAACATTCCTAGACAATATAGCAAAATGATAAAAATGTTCTTAATTACATCAATGCTCCTTGATGACTCTATTAGCTTAGCTTTCTTCATAAGAAGAGCAAAATATGTTTATCATACAATGGAGATGAAAATAATTACCATAGAAAGGGACCTGAATCAATGCACAATCTGTGAGCTTAATTTTGAGCTGGATACTGCTCTATTATTGTCAATGTTTTGTCTCACTGCTTTATTTTGATTATTATTCCTCATTAACTTTTTGTATGTTCTGTTAAGCATTTGAAACAACAATGATGGAGCATTATACATATTTTTACAAGAGCTTTTCAAATGCCATACATTTGGATAGTCTCCTATCTACCCAATGTGAAAACTATAACTTTTAAACCCTGATTGTTAACAAAGTCCTGATCTTTCACTGTCATCAAATTTTGGAATACTTGTCTTAAAGTAGGTGGTGGAACACTGCAGAGTTTTAACTGTATGGTGTGGTTTTTTGAGTTTAACAAGTTCCCTGCTTGGAAACCAGCTTAATTGCCAGGTTTTGTTTCCCGTAAGTGAGGAAATGCTGCAGAAAAGGTTACTGCTCAGGATTAGGTTGGTCTCCTTGAGATAAAGAGGGAAAGTTGGATGAAGTTGTCAGAAAGGCTCTTGTGTGGTTTTCATCATAGAATCCCTACCATGTGGAAACAGGCCTTTCAGCCCAACAAGTCCATACTGAACTTCAGAGCATCCCACCCAGACCCATCCCCCCATAACCCACATAATCTACACATCCCTATGGGCAATTTAGCATGGCCAATTCACCTAAGCAGCACATCTTTGGACTATGGGAGGAAACCAGAGCACACCCACATAGAACATGCAAACTCCACATAGACAGTTGCCCAAGGCCGGAATCGAACCCAGGTCCCTAGCACTGTGAGAGGCAGTGCTAACCACTGAGCCACCGTGCCACCCATTGTTGGATATTGGCAGGTTGTCAAAATGACTGCAGGCAAAGGTGGTGCTGTAGTGGTGAAGCTCCCTGGAAAAAGATTAAAAACACACTGTAACTTTAAGGAAGCAATGGTTCAGTGCAGTTAAGGTATATTCCCTTAAATGTGAAAGGTAGAACAAACAATTACAGAACTCATTGATTAGAGACCAAAAAGGTGATCTGCACATGGAGGCCGTGGGCCTGGCTGAGGTGTTAACTAAATACTTTGCATCAGTCTCTACAAAAGAGGAGGATGTTATCAAGGCCATAGTGACAGTGGAGGAAACCCTGTTTCTAAATGGTTCAAAATTAATATGGAAGAAATATTGGTTAGACTATTGACACTCCAAGGCACCAGGTCTGGATACACCCAAGGATTTTGAAGTAAGTGAGGTTAGAAATTGTTGGGAGAATGGCCATAATTCTTCAGTATTCCCTGGATTTGGGGAGGTGCCAAAATTCTGAAGCATTGCCAACAATACAGTCACATTCAAGAAAAGCTGTAAGGATAATCCCAGCAGTTATAGACCAGTCAGTTTAACTTTGGTGGTGGGGAGTACTAGAAATCTCTAGAGTCGTAGAGATATACAGCAAGGAAATAGACCCTTCGGTCAAACTCGTCTATTTACCAGCATGTGGCCCATATCGCTCTAAACCCTTCCTATTCGCATACCCATCCAGCTGCCTTTTAAATGTTGTAATTGTACCAGCCTCCACCACTTTCCCTGGCAGCTCATTCCATACACACACCACCCTCTGCATGAAGAAGTTGCCTCTTAGGTCCCTTTTTTAAATCTTTCCCCTCTCACCTTAAACCTATGCCCTCTAGTTTTAGACTCCCACACCCCGGTGAAAAGATTTTGTCTATTTACCCTATCTGTGCCCCTTATGATTTTATAAACATCCATAAGGTCACCCCTCAGCCTCCGAAGTACTGGGGAAAATAGCCCCGGTCTATTCAGCCTGTCCCTATAGCTCAAACTGGCAACAGCCTTGTAAATCTTTTCTGAACATTTTCAAGTTTCACAGCAACATTCCTATAGCAGGGAGACTAGAATTGCACACAGTATTCCAAAAGTGGCCTAACCAATGTCTTTTGAGATCGAATAAATTACTGGGTTGATTAGGAAAATTCAGCATGGATTTCTAAAGGGCAAATCATGTTTAACTAACTTGCTGGATATTTTTGAAGAGGTAGTAGAAAAGATCAATGTGGCAAATGCTACTGATGTGGTATATAGTTTTTTTCAAGAATGCGTTTGATACAATGCCACACAACAGACTTTCACATAGAATCCCTACAGTGTGGAAACAGGCCCTTCAGCCCAACAAATCCACACCGACCGTTACAGCATCCCACCCAGATCCATGCCCCTATAACCCACACACCCCTGAGCAACTACAGGCAATTTAGCATGGCCAATCCATCTAGCCTGCACATCTTTGGACTGTGGGGGAAAACCAGAGCTCCCAGAGGAAACCCACACAGACACAGGGAGAATGTGCAAACTCCGCACACACAGTTGCCCGAGGCTGGAATCAAATGTGGGTCCCTGGCTCTGTGAGGCTACGGTGCTAACCACTGAGCCACCGTGCCACCCGTAACTTGAGGGAAGTTAAAGGTCATTTTATAGAAGCAACATGACACAAAATTGATTGACTGAAAGGAAACAGGCAGCAAGGTTCATTGATAAAACGTTGTGGAGCTGGAAGAACACAGCAGGCTGAGCAGCATCAGAGGAGCAGAAAAGTTGATGTTTCGGGTCAAGACCCGTCTTCAGAAATCATTGGAAGGTTCTTTGGATGTTTTTCAGGTTGGACGTGTACGATTGGTACAGAGACCCTTACTTTTCCTGACATATATTAATAAAGTGGATCCTGGTGTGTACAGGATAATTTCAAAATCTGTAAATGACAGGAAACTTCGAAGAATTATAAACTGTAAAAAAGAACATGGGAACAGGAGTATTAAATTAGCAACTGGTCTGCCATCAATTGCCATTTATAGACGAGAGTTTCAAATCTCTACCACCCTTTGTTTGTAGACTAAGAGAGTGGGGAACTCCCAAAGGAAATAGACAAGTTGGTTGCATGGAATGATAGGTGGAAGATAAAATTCAATGCAGAGACATGTGAAATGATGTGCTTTGATAGGAAGAAAATTGAAACACAATATAAAACTAAGGGTACAATTCTAAAGAGGGTGCAAGAGCAGAGGGACCTGGGTTTGTGTGTACATCAATTATTGACGGTAGCAGGTCAAGTGGAGTGTACAATTAATGCAGCATATAGTGTTCTTGACTTTATTAATAGAGTACAAGAGCAAGGGGGTAATGTTGAACTTCTATAAGATACTTGTTGGACCTCAGCTGGAATATTGTGTATGGCTGTTGAGATCACATTATGCAAAAAAGATGGTATGGCAAACGAGAGAATGCAGAAGCGATTTACAAGAATGAGAAACTTCAGTTATGATGATAAATTGAAGACATTGCGACTGTCCTCCTTGGAGAGAAGTGATAGAGGTTTTCAAAATCGTGAGTGGGCTGGATAGAATCGATAGGGAGAAGCTGTTCCTTCTTGTAAAACGAACAAAAACGACAGGTACTTATCTAAAGTGATGTGCAAAAGAAGCATGGGCAATGTGATGAGAGTTTTTTTTTGTCTCAGAGCATAGTTGGAGTCTAGAACGTACTGCCTGGAAATGTGGTGGAGGTAGGTTCTATTGAAGTATTCAAGAGGGCACTGGATGATGATTTGGTTAGAAATAGTGTGCAAGGGTATGGGGACAAAGCAGGAAATAGGTAGTCTGGTAATGATAACAAGCATGGGGCTGGATGAACACAGCAGGTCAAGCAGTATCATAGGAGCAGGAAAACTTGACGTTTCGGGCCTAAACCCTTCATCAGAAATGATGAAGATTTCTGATGAAGGGTTTCTGATGCAGATTTCTGATGAAGGGTTTAGGCCCGAAACGTCAAGTTTTCCTGCTCCTATGATGCTGCTTGACCTGCTGTGTTCATCCAGCCCCATGCTTGTTATCTCGGATTCTCCAGCATCTGCAGTACCTTTTATCTCTAAGCCTGGTAACGATGCTTACTTGAAGACCTGGTGAGTGCATGATGGGCTGAATGGCCTAATTCAGCGTGTAATAATTCATAGAATGATAGAATCCCTACAGTGTAGAAATAGGCCTTTTGGCCCAACAAATCCACACTGACCCACTGAGCATCCCAACCGGACCCATCTCCCTATAACCCACCTAATCTACACATTCCTGAACGCTATGGGCAATTTAGTATGGCCAATCCACCTAACCTACACATCTTTGGATTGTGGGAGGGAATTGGAGAACCTGGAAGAAACCCACGCAGACTCACGGAGAATGTGCAAACTCCACACAGAAAGTCCCCTGAGGGTGGAATCGAATCAGGATTGCTAGCCACTGAGCCACCATTCTGTGATTCCTGAACTTTAGGGATATTCACAGCATGACTAGAAAAAGAGTTCCAGGTGCTTTTTTCAAAGCCAGTGATGGTGAGTGAATGAAAACATAGTTCCAATTCAAAATGTTGTGTGCCTTGGAGAGGAACTTGTAGATGGTAATGATCACATGCACTGTTGTCAACTGTGGTACCCTCTGAGAATCCTTGGTGAGTTGCTGCAGTACAAATCTTATAGATTATATGTTAGATTATAGATTATAGATTGTGTGCCAGTGGTGAAGAGAGTGAAGAATGAAGTTGATGGATGAGGTGCCATTCAAGCATGATCCTTTTATCCTGAATGGTGTCAAGCTTCTTGAGCTCTGTTGGAGTTGCACACATCCTTCAAGTAGACAGTATTCCTTCAAACTCCTGACTTGTGCCTTGTACAGGCTGGGCAGGCATTGGGAAGACTGGAGGTGAGTTATTCATGAAAAATTTACCATCTCTGACCGGCTGTTGTAGATCACAATATGTGAATAGCTGGCTCTGTTCAGTTTTTGATCAGTGGTTACTCCAGCATGTTGACAGTCCGGGAATTCCCCAATGACAAGGCATGATGGTTAGATTCTCTGTTGTTGGAGAACTTATTGCCTAGCACTTGTGTGACACAAATTTTGCATGTGGCACAACTTTTGCATGCCACTTTTCAACCCAAGTCTAGATGGTGTCAAAGTAATGCTGCATATGGTTTTAGTGTTTGAGGCGTCATGAATTTTGTTTTATATTCATTCATGGGATGTAGGCATCATTGGCTAGGCCAGCATTTATTACCCATTCATAGCTGCCCTTCAGGAGGTGGTGGTGAGCTGTCTGCTTGAACTGCTGCAATTCATGTGCTGTAAGTAGACCCATAGTGCCATTAAGAAGGCAGTTCAAGGGTTGTCACTCATTGACACTGAAGGAACTGCTATGTATTTCCAAATCAGTGGCTTGGAAAGAAACTTTCAGGTGCTAGTGTTCCCATGTATCTGCTGTCCTTCTAGATGTATGTGGTTGTGAGTTTAGAAGGTGCTGTCTAAGGAGCTTTGGTGAATTTCTGCAGTGCATCTGGATGGTACACACTGCTGAGTGTTGGTGATGGAGAGAGTGGATGATGGAGCATGTAATACCAATTAAGCCGGCTGCTTTGACCTAGATAGCACCAATGCTGTTGATTGTTGCTGGAGCTGCAAATGACAATTTCTGAATCTTGCTAATGGTCAACAATTACTTTATTTCCACGCATTTATTTAATTATTATCTAAACTCACTTTATTTCTCAATTCTCTCCTTCCCAGTGAAATTGGACATTGCCAATTCACAATCTGAAAGTCAAAGCAGTAACTTGTCACCAGAAACTTGCCACTTGCTTCTCTAGCCCTTAAAAAAATTCTGCCATCATCACAACACCCTCACATGTTTCATAGATACCAACCTTGTCCACTCATTGCCATCAGCCTTACCACACTATCATGGCTGCTGTCGGACCAACATACAATCTACTTTAGATCCTCACTTTGGAGCTCAGGACTTCTTGAGACATAAATGTCTCTGTAAGGTCACTTTCCTTAAAGAGGTTCAGATGCCTCTTGTCAGCTACAGGTCCACAAACTCTCAGGAGAATTACTCTTTGCTTTTCATCTGCCCCAATGTCATTTGCCTGGAAAAAAAAGTAACACATTCTTTCCACATACTGGGCCCAGTATGGCAGAATCAAATGAGTCAAGCTTCCCAAATAATGGCATGATGCCAGAAATGCTTACCCCCAAATCAAAGAAGATTGTTGTGAGTGAATTTCTTCAGGAGAGTATATTTTTCTCTCGCCTCTCCACAATGGCTGCTATTCCATCACCAAGTCATCCTCTACTTACATGTGCTTAGTATGTGACATTCGTCTGGCTTCCTCAGAGACAGCCCTCAGAGTGAACAGGACCTCTGACACTTATATCTGTCAGCTAGGGCTCCCTGATTAGACCAGGTTAACAGCCCCAATCAGGGAATTCATATTCTATGAGGTCCACCTAGCTGACTTCATTACAATCACTACAAAGGTTACTTCTTAACATCACCCAAATAAACATATTATATTAGCTAAATGAGTATATGGATTACAAGGGTCTTTGTTTTGAAACTGTGCTTTGAAATACACTTTAAGCCATTCAACTTGTTTGCTTTATAGGAGCTTTAATAGTAATACTGTCTCTTTACATTCCTGTTTATTTTCATTTAATCTCAATCAGTTTCTGCCCTCCTCTGAACTATTTAGAAATCCAAACATAAAAAAACTGCTGCTGCTTCTGCAGTCTTTGTGGATTGTGGCAAATGCATGACTATAATGACTCTGGATATTATAGGAAAATGAGGCATTCAGAAGTGGGTGGCTGAGCAGAGTGTTTGTGTTGATCAGAGGCCCATATAATGACTAGCCTCCAAAGCACTTACATGATGCTTTGAATACATTTGACCCTTTTCACTTAATTTCATTTGCTTGTTAGTGCTTGGAGACAATCCAAGAAAGCACTTCAGTAAATTCAATAGCACACATTATCTAATTAATATTAAACTCTATAAAAACAGGGAACTGGCCCTTTCTTGAGAGGTAATGATGTGACATCATGGTGTATTGATGCATGCTCTGGAATGCGATTATTTTTGTATGTTTAAAAACTGTCAGAAACGATAATTTGCTTTCCATCCTTTGTTATTTCTTTTATCACATTGGGGTCTGAGGATTACACTTCTCTATTCCCTAAGAATGTAACTTGGCAATGTTTGTGTTTATTATCTCCTCATTATTAAAATCACAGTGCGAATCCTTGTTAATTGCAGCTTAGTAACATTTCTCTTTGACATTAATTATCACTGTCCCTCTGATTAGCATATCTTCAATAAAATTACATGAGCAAATCATTGCCCCCACTCGGATAGCTCCACAAATCAGCTTTCCTCAAAAATAGTTGTAGTAAATCTCACTGAATCTTTGCTTCAAATTTAACTTCAATTTTTTTTTGGTGGGAGTGGGACATGTTTTGAAGTAGGCTCAAAACTGACCTGCCTTTGCAAAAAAAATTGACCATGGTACTATAACTATTTAGCGTAACTTTAATTTTTTCAACTAACGTCCCATCCACTACAGGATTCAAACACTACAGATCATCTCTTAGGGGGTTGAGGTAAACAAATGGTGGTAGAGGATGCTTCTATTTTCCCCATGGGGCTCAGTAGGTGTGATCCTGAGTGGGAAAAGGAATCACTTCAGGTAGTGGTCCAGTTCCTTACTTGGTTGACCAGCATGGAAGTTCACTGTCACTTTCTGTACAAGCCAGAGTTAATGTTGTTGTCAGGCCCTAATGACATCATCTGAACCTGACATGCATGTGTTCAAGCCATGACTTTCTGGGTCTGTCAAGAATAGTTTATAGTTATGTGTGTATAATCCAGCATCTAATGAGTAGGTAGCAGTGTGCCTCTGTGCTAGTTGCTTGCCTCTGAATTAGAAGACTTTGGTACAATTTTCCCCTACCTTGAGGTGGCAAGGAGAGCAAATAATTAGGCAAGTTGGCCCTTGAGTGAAACTCACTCTCTTCTCACCATTTGACTGACTAAGTTCAAGGTGAGAAGTTTCATCAATGACTTTTTCAATCTCCTGTCAATTTAGGCCCTTTGGAGGCCCGTATTGGCCACTCAAGAGCCTGAGTTCACTATTTCCCACGTCACTTGCTTGCCTGACAAGTAAGAAAAGTGGTAGTTTCCCAACTAGGAAACTGCGTGGGCCTGGACATTAGGATCTAGAAACTGCCAGTTTCTGATTTACTGGCAACTTCTGATGACCTGGACCCTCAGTGACAAGGCTGTGATTCACCAAGAAGCTACCCTGTGCTTGCCTAACAGCTCTTAATGAGCTAATTGACAGGTAACTGTTCTGAGTGGTGGGGATGGCCTGTTAGTCACCACTGAACGCACACACCCCAAAAAGTGATAAATTCCACTCTGAGGTCCATTACTGATACCTGAGTATGTCATCTGGGCTGCCAAAGAGAAGTGATGGATTCAAAGATGGAGTACTAAATTGTTGAAAGTGCTTCCTTTCAGACAAGTATTAAATCAGCACCTTTCTGTACTCTAACATGGGATAAAAGATCCCATGGCACTATTTAATGGGGAGCAGGTTGTATTCAATCCCTTAACTTATGCTACATAAACAGAGTGTGTGGCTATTTATTACATGGCTGTTTGTGGACCTTGGTGAACACAATTTAGTCACCATTTTAACAAGCATGGGGCTGGATGAACACGGCAGGTCAAGCAGCATCATAGGAGCAAGAAAACTTGATGTTTCGGGCCTAGACCCTTCATCAGAAATGGGGGAGGGGAAGAGGGTTCTGAAATAAATAGGGAGAGAGGGGGAGGCGGATAGAGGATGGATAGAGGAGAGGATAGGTGGAGAGGAGGCAGACAAGTCGAAGAGGCGGGGATGAAGCCAGTAAAGGTGAGTGTAGGTAGGGGGGTAGGGAGGAGATAGGTCAGTCCAGGGAGGATGGACAGGTCAAGGGGGCGGGATGATGTTAGTAGACAGGAGATGGGGGTGTGGCTTGAGGTGAGAGGAAAAACAGGTTAGGGA